>BDMB01000048.1:305438-377959 GCA_016859785.1 Macrotyloma uniflorum
ATAACCGACGTTGATATATAAACTTTTAACGTCGGTTATAAATCCAACCGACGTTAAAAGTTTATATTCCAACGTCGGTTATATTAATAACCGACGTTAAATTTAACGTCGCCTGATACAACGATATCTTATTTTTCGTCGTTAATTGTCTATTTTAACCGACGTAAAAATTCCTTTTTGTAGTAGTGAATTAAATACAAAATTGATAAATTTTTTAGAAAAAAATATATATTAAATTTTAATTTTAATGGTCTTATGCAACATTATAGTATTTATTCAAAAAATATTAAGTATATTTATATTTTTTTTTCTTGTCTGAACTTGTTTCCCAAGGAAATTATTCAAATATTAGTGAATTATTACAACTATATCGTGTGGAGGGGTATTCTTCTATCTGGTAAAATTATGCTTAAGGTGTGAATTCTACAAATAAACTGAATCACTATAAAATCTATATATTGAGGACCGTATTTATCAAAAAATTTGTGTAATATTTAATAAATTTTATAATTATTTTAAAAATAATTTTTTTTTTGGATTTTCAATAAAAAAAATAACAAATAAATATGTTGAAAATTATATTTTATTTATTATCTTCTTCTATATTTTTTACTTATTATTTCTACTCGTTAATCAATGTCATTAAAGTTCATATAATTTCTTATAAAATTTTTAAGAATAATTATTATAATAATTAATTTATCTAATAATTTTAATAATTACTTCGTATTAATCTCAAGAGTATTTTAAAAAATATATTTAAATTTATTCTTGACAATTAAATATATAAAATGTCTTAATTCAAATCAGATTTAAGATTTATTTACTAATAAAATCCTAAATCATAAATCAAATGAGTTATTATTCCTAATATCTTAAAGTATTAAGAATAAAAATAAAGCATTAATATTGAATAAAGAATAAAATAATAGAAGAGTTATATAAAAAAATTTGATAAATTACATTTAATTCTAATACCGAGAAAATTAGTTAATCATGAATAGTCTTAACACAAGAATAGAGGATGACTGTGATGAATAAAATGTGGAACATCTTTTGAGTTGATCTCAAATCTTCTCCCTCATTTCCTTGATATTATTTCTCTCTCTAAAATCACCACCAATACTTTATATTTATGTTTAGTTCCTAAACTCTCCTTTTGTAGATAAAAATTAGATTAAATCTTCCTTTCGCTTTGGTTTCCAAAGAGAAATAAAAAAACTTATTTTATTACCGAATATTTTTTATATTTTTCTTCTGTTTTTTATAACTACTCTTATGAAAAGAAAAAACAAAATTTTTTTCTTTTGGAGAGGCTATTAATGCTTTACTTAGGAGAAAATTGATAATTAAATAACTAATATAGAATGTATTTTACTAATATTTTCCACTTAACATTATCTCGGGTGAATTTTCCACCATCTTGATGATCCTTCTTTAGGGTGTTCTTCCATTGAGGCAGTTGTTGTTGATGTCACTATTGATGGAATTGTAAGATTTGAGTCTATTTGTTGCCTAGGTAGCAAGAAATCACACATTATTCAAGGATCAAACAATGACAAAGCAAAATCTAAGAAAGTTCGTATTTGGAGAATTCGAGGAATAGGAGGTCAAGTCGAACTCCACAATCAGGGCTTGTCTTTGAATGAACATTACAAGAAAATCACAATGAAATGGTCTAGAATTAACTCTTTTTGTCATGGTTGAAAAGTTGAATTGCACAATGCTATTGAGGATGTCTTCTTCAAACAAAGCATTATGAGTCCATCGGCCCTCATTGGTTGCACCACTAGTTTGAAAATTGGGTGAGGCAAGTTGGATATCATTGTATGAAAATGATATATTGGTGAGTCTCTACTCAACTTTGAATATCAACTATTCTCAATAAACTACAAGCACACATATATTATGGATAATCATCATAACTCTAATCGTAAAACAATCCTCACCATGGTTCCTATGATTACACCTTTGATATAGTTGGACCCTCAATGCTTTAAACATTCCACATCCTAAAGATTTACATAACGTAAGGTTTCATCATTTTGGGTGACAATGGGAGCTCTAGTCCTAACCTAGTACATGGGTCGAACCCACTCAACCAACCATGCTGATGCTCCAATATGTTAGGGACATCGAGTTGGTTATATGATTCCCTCTAACCTTTAGGTCCTCTAACCTTAAGATCATGAAGAAGGTAGGAGAGCCACTGTATTTCGCAAGTAGTGACAGTAAGAGCACGATACTCGGCCTCCGAAGAATTGCGGGAAATAGTAAGTTATTTCTTGGATTTCCATGATATAAGATTGTTGCCAAGATACACAAAATACCCAGTAATAGATTTCCTGGACTCGGGACAGCTAGCCCAATCAGAGTCACTGAAACACTTCAGCTGCAATTCACTCTTTGTGGAGAAGAAAAGACTTGAGTTAGGAGTTTGCTTAAGATAGCGTAAGATTCAATATGCAACTTGCTTGTGAGAATGAATAGGAGCAAATGCAAACTGACTAAGATGACTAATAGAATAAGTGATATCAAGCCTGGTATTTGTTAAGTATCCAGTTTATATGAGGAAGTCTTAGAAGCATCCAATTTGTTGTCGTTGACATTGTGGTGTTTGGAATGGGACATTGGTGTTTGAGCTAAGGCGCAAGCAAGCATGCCAGTTTTTTGTAGGAGATCAATAGTATATTCTCATTGACATAGATGTAATCCACTTTTATTTCAAGCAATCTCCATTCTAAGAAAATAGGTTAAGTTTCCAAGGTTCTTGATATGAAAACGTTGGTCCAAAAGGTTGGTTATAGTGTGTATTTCTTCAGCATTATTTCCAACAATGACAATATCATGGACATATATAAATAAACCAGCAATAAGATGATTAGAAGTTTTGAGGAATAAGGAGTGATTAGCAAATGAACGATAATAACCGTGTGAAGTAATAAACTAGGATAATTTAGCATACAATTGGCGACTTGATTGCTTTAGATCATAGATAGATTGTTGTAATTTGCATACTTTTTGTTTCTTCATTTTGGAATCCTGGGGGAAGATGCATGTAGACGTCTTTGTTAAGATCTCCATGTAGGAAAACATTATTGACATCTAGTTGTGTGGATTTCCATTGATTAATAATAGCAACATCCAGAAGCAATCTCATTGTTGTTAATTTAGTCATTGGGGAATATGTGTCAATAAAGTCCAAACCTTCAAGCTGACTGTAGCCTTTGGCTACAAGTCTAGCCTTATAGTGCTCAATGGAGCCATCAGATCGGTGCTTTATCTTATAAATCCATCAAAATCCAATAGAAATTTTGTCAAGAGGAAGATTGGTGATGATCCATGTTTGATTATTTTCAAGAGCAATTAATCCTTGATTCATGGATTGAATCCAAAAATTGTCCTTAGATGCTTCCATATAAGATTTGGGCTCAGGTTTGAATGATATTGAAAATATAGTATTTCTAAATTTTGTTGATAGTGATTTGTAGGATAAGAAAGATTCAATAGGATACTTCTTAGTATAAAGAGAAGATGCAGATTATTGTTATAAAAATCAAAATAAAAAAAGTGGGTTGATGCTTTTCTACCATGAGTAGACCTTCTAATGATAGTCTTATAATTGAGATCAGTATTATTGTTTTGACTACTATCAACATTATCAACATTATAGGCAACAAATAAAGATATTGTAGTATCATATACCATGGTGGGATTATCAGAATTATGGTCATGATCTTTGTAGAAAAACAATTTTCATAGAACACAACATGCCTAGATATGTCAATTTTATGATTAACCATATTGAGAAATAGATAGCTTTTAGTGTGAGGCTTAAAACCAAGAAATATAGCAAGAGCAACACAATTATCAATCTTCTTTCTATGATTGGTGAGAGTACTAACATAACATAGGCATCCAAACACATGAATATCAGCAACGTCACAAGGTTTTTTTTATACAATTTTTCATAAGGACAATTATTATTATTAAGAAAAAGTGTAGGGATACAAATGATGAGATATGCAACATGCACAGTGGCAAAATACTAGAATTTTAAAGGTAGATTATATTTAAAGAGCAAGGACCGTGTGACATTTAATAAGTGTTGGTGTTTTCTTTCAACTATACCATTTTGTTTAGGAGTTTCATTGTAGGTTATTTGATGTATTATTCCTTTTGATTCGAAAAATTCTATCATAAGAAATTTAGCACCATTGTTTGTATAGATAGTTTTAACTTTATGATCAAAATGCTTTTCAATTTGAATAATAAAATTCATTATGTGACTCGCTACTAATAAAGAAATGGCATGATAGAAGATCAAATTCTCCCTACATCCCCCCTAAATCAAGATGAGATGGGCGGGTTCAGTGTGATTTTCAAACGCCGTTGACTTCGACCTTTAGCGATTCGCCCCTAAAAGACAAAAAACCTATGATGCCTTCCTCCCTTTGGCTTTCAGAGTTTTGAACTAAGTGGACTTTGCATTGGTAGCTGAGCTTCTTCCGAGCAATCAAGGAAAGGGTCGTGAGGATCCCAACTTTGAGAGGAAGTCAACATTGACTGACTTTCATGGTTTAGATTCGAAAGAAGAAAGAAGAAGAACCAACAAGATAAGATCGAGCAGTCTCTGCTTCCTTGTTTCAGACTTATTGCTCATTAGCAAAATCCAAGTAAAACGAGTGTTATCATCAACTATAGTAGCAAAATATCTCTGACCTCATATGGAAATGTTAGAGCATGGTCACAAATATCTATGTGCAGTAATTCAAAAGGTTGAAGAGCAATAGAATCACTTAAAGGGAAAATAAGTTTTCTTTGTTTGGCTTGATGACAAGAATGGCAAAAAAAATCTTTGTTGTATGAAACACAAGGATAAGAATTTCTCATAGCTTTTAATCTTTCATTTAATGGATGTCCCATTCTGAAATGTCATAGATCAATATCCTTTGTAATACAATGTGGTTGAACAACAAATAACAATGAGGGTCAATTTTAAGCATGTATAATCCAGCAAACAAATAAACTAAGTCAATCTTCTCTTTAATTTTCATATCTTGTATAATGCAATTCGTTGGAGAAGAAATAAGTTCATAATTGAGGGATTTTGTTAGCTTGGATACAGATATAAGATTAAAAGTAAAGTCTAGAATGTATAGAACATATTTTAAGTAAAAGTTTTTGTTGAAAATAATAGTTCCAGAATGAGTAGCAAAGACACTTTTACCATTTGGAAGCTTAACAGAAACAGGTTCATTGTAAGAAAAGAATTCGGATAGAGAAGCACAAACATGGTCTATGGCTCCCAAATCAATTATCCAAAAGGATATGAAGGAATTAGACTTACCTGTAGGGGAGGTATGTTGAATTGAATTGGTATAGATTGATCCAATTTGGTTGACTTATGCTTGATTATCACAGTTTTTGTTGTATAAGATTCATAAGTGTTCTATACTATTGAGAAGACATTCGAACATCAAAGTCATGACCATTCTTACTATCAACAATGTGATCTTCTTAAATGTTGATGTTGTTAACTTGATGATCCTATTATTTGAAAAACGATAGTCAAGAGGAAAACCATGTTTTCGAAAACAAATCTCCATAGTATGCCCAGACTTAACCACAATGAGTGCAGTACTTTTTGTTCTTGGAAAACCTTCTTTTTTGATTGGATGGAAAATCATTCTTGCGATAACAAACCTTCTCATTATGTTCATTCTTCCCTCAAAAGGTGCAAGAAACAAGAGCAACAATACTATCTTGATTTATATTGACATTTAAATTGACTTTCTTTGTAGCAGCAATGAAGATGTTATTTGTAAGCTATCTTTCCTGTTGAGCAACGAAGGAGAAGATCTTTGTTATGAGGGGAATAGGATCCATTAATAAGACATGTGATTTGATATTGTTATATTGATCATTCAACCCTTTGAGAAATTACATAGTTTGGTCTTCAAGTTTTGTTTCTACGATTATTTTGATAATGGAACAAGAGCACTTATTTTTTTAAGAGCATACAGGATCGAGTCTAAAATTCCCAAGTTCATCCCACAAGACTCGAAGTTTGTTAAAGTATTCAGAAATAGATAATTCTCCCTAATTTAATGATGATGCTTCCATTTGCAGATCAGAAATCCGAAATAGATCACTTTGAGAATACCTAGGTTTAAGATCATTCCAAATGTCAAGGGTCATATCCATCCAAAGAATGTTTTGTCTGATCAAAGGAGATACCAAATGGACTAGTCAAGATACCACCATATTATTACACCTGTTCCAAGCAACAAAATTGGGATCGATTTGGGAAGGTTGATGAACATTGCCATGAATGAATTCAATCTTATTTTTTACACTAAGAGCAGTCACCATGGATCTACTCCAAGAAGAATAGGAGAGACCAACGCATAAGCCAAATTCTCACTCGGTTGTAAGTACAAATAGTTGTTGAAGGATTGATCTTCCCCCATGATAGGAAAGATACTAAGGAACCAAGAATGTAGAAAGAAGATAGTCAAAGTGCACAACAGAGTGAAAAGAATAACAAAAAAGAAAAGAACGCGTGAGAGGTTGGGAGAAATGAGATAGAAAATATGTTATTATATATACAATGTGATAAGGTGCCAAAAGAAGAAACAAAAAACTGAACTTAAATGCTAAAGTAACTAAAAACATAAAATAGGGACAACTAGAGGTTATGATAACTGAATAATGTATATATTGTCAATTGTAGGATGACTTTGGGGTGAAGAAGACTCTGAAGGTTGACTGTTGGGAAGTAATACACGTGATCAGTTAGATTCTAATACATAGTGATCAGATCTTCAGATTACGTTGCCAGATTAGTTTCTATTATGACAGATTTTTACATATCTTTATAATTATTTTATTCTATTTTTGTAATGATTTTATTCTTTTAATATTTGTGGTTGTTACCTTATTTTCAGCTTTCTATTTTTATTTGAACTTTATATATGTACAATCCTGAACGGATTTTTAACATGAAGAAGATTGATTTTCTATTTTCTCAAATTCAAATTTGTTATGGTATTAGAGATCTCTAAGGGGAGCTCTGCTGCGTGCATCAATGGATAATGAAGTCACATATCCCTATATTGCTCGTGTAAACATGTGCACTAATTCAGATCCAACCAATAATGGTAATGTATTTTTATCTAGATGGATCTTGGACACTAGTGTCACAGATCACATTTCAAATTCCCTCAGTCACTTTACTTCATACAAGAATATATCACCTATCAAAGTGTCCCTTCCCAACAGAATCTTGGTTTCAACCAACATTTCTGGCACAATTCATCTTTCATCCAGTTTTGTTTTGGCCGACTTTTTATTTCTACCAAGCTTCAAATTCAATTTAATATGAGTGACGAAATTAACCCAAACCCTTCATTGTAAATTGACTTTCCTTGATAATGTTTGTTTAATACAGGATTCCAATGCTTGCAAGTTAATTGGCACAACTAAAGTAGAAAGAGGCATATATATTCTCACACAAACAACTAAGTCCTCTCAATCCTCTTTTCACAACACAGTTTCAGAAAAATTTTCCTGTAGTTTTCCTTCTAGTTTACCCAATTTATGGCACTATAGGTTGGGTCATCCATCTTCTGATAGAGGTCCACAATTAGTAAAATGTTTCCTTTCATTCGTTGTAATAAAAATCACTTTTGTGATATATGTCCTATTGCAAAACAGAAAAAGTTGAGTTTTCCTTTGAGTTCTTCCTCTACCACTGCAATTTTTGAGTTAATTCATACTGATATTTGGGGTCCAGTTTCTGTAATGTCTATACTCTTATTTTCTTACTGTAGTGGATGACTACTCTAGACACACTTGGGTTCATTTGTTAAGAAATAAGGCAGAAGTTAGACCTTTAATTCAATCATTTTGTCAGTTTATGGACAATCAGTTTCAAACCACAATTAAAGCTATTAGAACTGATAATGGTAGGGAGTTCAAACTTGACCAATTTTATGCTACAAAAAGAATAATTCATCAAACAAGTTGTGTAGAAACTCCTTAACAAAACTCCATAGTAGAGTAGAGAGAAACACCAACATATTCTCAATGTTCCTAGAGTCTTATTGTTTCAAGCTAATCTTCCAAAAATATTTCGGTCTTATGTAGTTTTGCACTCAATTTATCTTATCAACAGGATCCTTACACCAGTCTTAGATAACAAGTGTCCTTATCAACTCTTAGATAAATGTCTTCCAGACCTCACTCAACTCAAGATCTTTGGATCACTTTGTTTCTCCTCCACACTTGTTAGTCAAAGGACTAAATTTGATCCTAGAGCCACAAGGTGTATTTTCCTGGGATGTAAAAAGGCATAAAAGGTTATATTGTATTTGATCTCAAGACTAGAGAGTTATCATTATCTAGAAATGTTATCTTTCATGAAAATATATTTCCATATAAACTGCAATAATCTATCAAAGATACTGTCAATTCTAATATTCCTTTGCCAACCTTTATTCCCGTGGAACCTTTTGATTATGCTTTACCACAAAATAATCCTCCTGATAGCCAAATACCAGATATGGTACCCGCACCACATAATTCTATACCAATACCACAATGTTCAACCAAGAGAATTAGAAAGCCTCCTTCATATTTACAAGAATATCACTGCAACATTGTTGCTACCACTGTTGTGCCACATCACTCTTCAAGTAAAGGTAATCTTTATCCTCTTTCTCAAGTGCTTTCCTATGATCATTTGGTGCTTCCATATCGATCTTTTGTTATGAAGCCATCAAACATGAATGTTGGAGGATAGTCATGAATCAAGAACTAGAGGCACTAGCAAGGAATAATACCTGGGTCTTAGTTGATAAACCGCTTGATAAAAATCTTATTGAATGCAAATGGGTCTACAAAATCAAGCACAAATAAGATGGGACAATAGAATGATACAAAGCAAAACTGGTTGTGAAAGGTTACACTCAAATAGAAGGTATTGACTTCATGGATACATTTTCCCCTATAGCAAAGATGACCACTCTAAGAGTTGTGTTGGCTTTAGCATCCTCTCAAAATTGGTTCCTATATCAATTGGATGTAGATAATGCTTTCTTACATGTCAATTTAGAAGAAGAAATTTATATAACTTTACCACAAGGTTTATCAACTCCTAAACCTAACCAGATTTGTTTATTAAAGAAATCTCTCTATGGGTTGAAACAAGCTAGTCGCCAATGGTTCAATACTATCTCACATGCTCTACAGGTTCTTATTTATTCTCAAAGTCAAGCTGATCACACCTTATATATCAAGAAGACAGAGAAATCCCTCACAGTTTTACTAATATATGTTGATGATGTGTTATTAGCAGGAAATGACATTTCTGAGATAAATAAAGTTAAGCAATCTCTTCATGCACAATTTCGCATTAAGGATCTTGGAGATGCCAAGTTTTTCTTGGGATTAGAAATTACACAATCCGCCAAAGGTATAGTGGTTAACCAACGCAAGTATGCCTTGGAACTTTTATCAGACTCTAGACTTCTTAGTTGTAAACCAGCAACAACACCTATGGATAGTTCAATTAAGTTGGGAGTTAATATTGGGGAACCACTCTCAGATATAAGCTCTTATAGAAAATTGATAGGATGACTCATTTATCTTACCACTACAAGACCATACATAACTTTTGCGGTGAACAAACTTAGTCAATTCTTATCTGCTCCCATAGACCAACTTCAAGCAGCTTCTCACAGAGTCCTTCGTTATATCAAAAGCTCACCTGGATGTGACCTTTTCTATCTATCATCAAATACTCACAAGTTCACAGCATATAGTGACTCTGATTGGGTTGATTGCATTGATTCTAGAAAATCTATTACAGAGTATTGTTTATACATTGGTTCCTCTTTAATCTCATGGCGGTCCAAGAAACAAACTACTACAGCAAGATTATCATGTGAGGCTGAATATCGCGCACTCGCAGCAACAGTGTGTGAAATACAATGGGTTTCTTATTTATTATAAGATTTGCAAGTCACTAAACCCTCTCTTGTGTCACTTTTTTGCAACAATTGCTCTACAATTCATATTGCTCATAATCCCAGCTTCTATGAGCGAACAAAACATATTGAGTTGGATTGTCATATTGTTCGAGAGAAGCTCCACCAAGGCCTAATTCATCTTCTGCCTATCCCTTCAGCACAACAATTGGCTGACATCTATACAAAACCTTTGATACTTGCACCATTTAAATCCATTTTCTCCAAATTGGGAATAATTAATATACATTCTCTCCAGTTTGAGGGGGGCTAATACACGTGATCAGTCAGATTCTAATACACGTGATTAGATCTTCAGATTACGTTGTCAGATTAGTTTTCATTATGACAGATTTTTACATATTTTTATAATTATTTTATTCTATTTTTGTAATGATTTTATTTCTTTAATATTTGTGGCTGTTACTTTATTTTCAGCCTTCTATTTTTATTTGAACTCTATATATGTACAATCTTGAACAAATTTTCAACATGAATAAGATTGATTTTCTATTTTCTCAAATTCAAATTTGTTAGGAAGATCTGTGGTCTTTAAATATACATCTGGTGTTAATCTCAAATATCCAAAATTCATACATTCTTTTGGAAGCCATCTGTATTGTATGTGATTGTGTTAAATGTATAAAGTCTTAGATAGACCCTTACACTTGAGATGAGAACTTGTATCATATGATTTAAATACTCAATTGATTTCATAAAAATCTCAGCTAACTTATCATTTTTATGTTATTATGTATTTTGTTTTACTGTTATGATCGTATTTTTTATTAAAAAACAGAATACATATCAGGTGAAGGAACAAACAGAAAAACTGTTGGAGAAATTTTATAAATTTATAAATTTTAAAAATTTGAAATGATATAATCATATGATGTAGCAATAGAACCTTTAGTATTTGTTACAATTTTATATCTATATTATACTTTTTAAATACTGTAAAATGTGGTTTAATATTAAAAAAAATTTAAAAATATCTAAAAATTGAAAATAAATTTTGAATTACATTACATGAACTTTTTAAATAATTATAAATATTTAATTAAACATCTTAATACTTTTTTAATAAAAAAAATTATCTCAATTAATTTTACATATATTTTTACATCATCCTGATAATAAAGTTTGTGAATTAAGGATTGAAATTTGCATAATTGTTTTTACAACTTTCAAAGACCCTAATTAATTTATCATTCTTTGGACTTTGAGATAAAATCACGAGAATAATTCTTTAGTTTTAGTGATGGATTTAAAATACTAATTAAGTTTTCATTTAAATGAGATTTATTATATCAATCCTTATCTATAAATTTTAGTATAAAATCTATTGAGATAAGTTTAAAAAAATATATAAAAAATAGTAATATTCATCTATAAAATTTAGATGAATTCATTAATGCTTTCAAATTTTTTTTACCCTGAAACTAGAATTAAAGATTTAAATTAAACTAAAAAAAATGTATTTGATAATTAGAGAAAACATAAACCACACACCTTGTTAAAAAATGCACTCTATGAAATGCTTACATGATTTTTCAATTTGGTCCATTTAAAGTGATTAATTTAAAAGTATTATATAAGTTTGGATGGCTTGTGTATAGATTTTAAAAGTATATATGAACTTATTTTTTCCACTTATATTATACATTTTTTCTCTCCAACTATTTACTCAATATGATACATAATGAGTATTTTATTAAGTACAATACATACTATAGTTGTTTATTTTGTAGGATTAATTTTGTTATATATATATATATATTTTTGTATATATAAATTCTATTAATTATATTTCATAATAAATAAATATTATTTGAGTATGTAAATTATATTTAAGATTCTGATAAATAATTTATATTTGTGATACAATGTTATTTTTAACTACACAAATTCATCAATAACTATTTTGACCTATAAATTATGCATGTAGTTAAAAATTTCAAGAGATGCAGTCTTAATACTTACAGCACATTTTAAACATTTTTTTTATATTCATGAAAGGTAATTGAACATGGAAAGTTAAATAACAAATTAAAAATTTGAATTTGAAAAAAATAGAAAAATCAATTTTATTTATATTGAAAATTCGCACAGAATTGTACATACATAAAAATTAAATAAAAATAAAATATTAAAAATAAGGTAACAGTCATAAATATTAAAGAAATATAATCATTACAAATATAAAATAAAATAATTATAAAAATATGTAAAAATATGTCATAATGGAGATTATTCTAACAACTTAACAGAATCTGAAGATTTGATTACAAATATAAAATAAAATAATTATAAAAATATGTAAAAATCTGTCATAATGGAGATTATTCTAACAACTTAACAGAATCTGAAGATTTGATAATGTGTATTAAAATCTAATTTGATTACGTGTATTAGTTCCCTTCAAACTCGAGAATGTATATTAGTTATTCCCAGTTTGAAGTTTTATCAAGTGGTTTATTATCCAAAACCCAGGTATTATTACTTGTCAGTGCATCTAATTTTTTATTCACGGCTATCCTCCAATATTCATGTTTAATATCTTCAGAATATCTGGTGGATTGAGGTGTAGTGGTGATATTCATAATAAAATATTGATATGAAGGTGTCAATCAATTATAGAAAGACACTTGAGAAGAGGATAAAGATTATCTTTGCTTGAAGAGTGATGTGGTACAACAGTGACAACAATAATTATAGGAGGATTTTATGGTGTTTCAGGTTCCAACTCAATTTGTGGTAAAATGTAATCAAAAGGTTCTACGGGAATAAAAGTTGGCAAGGGAATACTAGAATTAATAGTAGTGTTAGCAGATGATTGCAGTGCATATGGAAAGATACTTTCATGGAAGACTACATTCCTAAATATTGATAACTCTATAGTCTTGAGATCATATACAATATAACTTTTTATGCCATTTTTATATCCAAGAAAATGCACTTTGTAACTCTAGGATCAAATTTAATCCTATGACTAATAAGTGTGGAGGAAAAATAAAGTGATCCAAAGACCTTGAGTTGAGTCAAGTCAGGAAGACATTTATTTAAGAATTGATAAGGGCACTTATTATCTAAGATTGGTGTAGGGATCTTGTTGATGAGATAAGGCTCTAGCAACATTGAGAATATGTTGATGTTTTCTTTCTACTATGATTTTTTCTACACAACCTGTTTAGTGAATTATTCCTTTAGTAGCATAAAATTGGTCAAGTTTGAACTACATACCATTATCAGTTTTAATACTTTTAATTGTGTTTTGAAATTAATTTTCCACCCACGCACAAAATGTTTGAATTAAAGGTTTAACTTCTTTCTTATTTTTCAACAAATGAACCAAGTGTGTCTAAAGTAGCCATCTACTATAGTAAGGAAATAAGAGTGACCATGTATAGATTTTTCGGAGACTGGGCCCAAAATATTAGCATGAATCAATTCAAATATTGCAGTGATAGAAGAAGAGCTCAAAGGAAAACTCAATTTTCTTTGTTTTGCAAAATGACATATCACAATCGTGATTTTTATTACAATGAAATGAATGAAAGGAAACATTCACTAATTGTTTGAACTTTATTAAAAGATGGATGACCTAATCTATAATGCCATAAATTGGACAAACTAGAAGGAAAACTACAAGAAAGTTTTTATGAAATGGTATTGTGAACAGATAATTGAGTAAACTCAGATATTTGTGTCAAAATGTATAAACCTCTTTCTGCTTTAGCTGTGTCAATCACCATGCAAGCATTGAAATCCTGTATCGAACAAACATCATCAAGGAAAGTCAATTTACAATTAAGGGTTTGAGTTAATTTTGTAACTGATATTATCTTGAACTTGAAATTTGGTAGAAATAAAACATTAGTCAAAACAAAATTTGATGAAAAATGAATTGTGACAGAAATATTGGTTGAAACAAAGATTCCGTTAGGCAAGGACACTTTAATAGGTAGTATGTGTTTGTATGTAATAAAGTTACTAAGGGAGTTTGGAAATGTGGTTCGTGGCACCAGTGAGTCTAGGATCCACCTAGATATAAATACATTATCATTGTTTGTTGAATCTGAATCAGTACAAGTGTTTACATGAGTAGTATGTTGTGTAGAGTCCCTTTGATCTTGTTGTGGCAGTAAAGCTAATAAATTTTTATATTGACTTGCAATAACACTAAAAAGTGCACTTCCTTATGTATCCTTTCCTGATAAATCTTCTGGACAGTTGGTCTCATTTTCTTTAGCCATCACCATATTTGCAGATCTTGAATTATCTTCGAACTTAAAGCCAATAGGGAAACCATGTTTCCTATAATAAACATCAATTGTGTGACCCATTTTTCCACATCACGAACATTTCTTGGAAGTGTATCTATTATTCCAAACATTACTATTTCCTTGATTTCTTTTGGATTCTGATGCATCATTACTAGCTGCAATAAGAATCTTTGGCACAAAAACATTCTCAGTGGTAAATTCTCTTTCTTGTTGAGCAATCGGTGCAAAAACTCAATTTACATTAGGAAGATTATCCAAGAGCATCAGTTGTGATTTGACACCAAAATATTGGTCATTTAACCTACGTAAGAATCTAACCACTCTTATTTCGCTCCTCTTCAATTTTTTTTATTGTACCACATGAACATTTAGGATTGCATATACAAATAGAAAGAGGATTCAAAACATTTAATTTTTAGTATAGTATAAAATTTTGAGTTTTTTAGTGTAGTATAAAATTTTGAGACAGAGTTATCACCTTGTCTCTAACTGAAAATTTTCTCTTAAATTTATGAGATTTTGAATAGATCAACATGAAAAAAATGCTCATGGAGCTCTTTCCACACATTTGAGGTCTTTTCACGCCAAAGGATGATTCTGCAACTGTACCATTAACGAATCCTAACTTGTTCTTTGTTAACAGACTCATCTTCATCGTATGAGACCAACTGTGATAATTCTCATCTATGAGTCATGGTGAAACTAGGATGGTAGAGGGACTTTCATTATACAAGGGATTTGATGCGTTTTGTGTATCTTGTAAAGTATAGGGATACATGGCTTCATTAGTCATTGATGCGCGCACAATAAATTTCTCTCTAAAAGAGTGCTGATACCATAATAAATTGAGAATTTGAATTTGAGAAAATAAAAAAATTAATTTTATTCATATTAAAAATCTGCACAAAATTGTCCATATATAAATATTAAATAAAAATAAAATATTTAAAATAAGGTAACAGAATAAAATAATTATAAAAATATATAAAAATTTATTATAATAAAAATTAATCTGAAAATATAAGAGAATATAAAGATTTGATAATGTATATTAAAATTTAATTTATCATATGTATTATTAAAAAAATATGTTTAAAAATATAATTTGACTGCATTTTTAATTGTTATGTCTTCTTTTTTTTTTTTTTAATTTTAAGATTTTCTTTTTAGTTTTAAATAAATAAGAGTTCTTCCAAATTCTTATTTTATTAAAAACATAATTTTGAAAATAATTTAAAAAAATTAATAATACTATAAATTAATTCTTTTAGATATTAATTTACATTTTTCATCGCAAATTAAGTAGAGGAAAAGTATTAGTATTGTTACATTAAACTTTAGAAAAATAATTAGATTTATATTATATCAACTTTATAAATATACACACGTCCTGACCTTAGGAGCAAATTTTCCAGCTTCACATTTTAGTATTTTCTAAAATAGATTTTCCAAATTTTTATAATTTGGAAATAAATTAAGGATTGAGTAATTAAAAAAAAAATTGCACTATATCATATTGAATCGAATAAAAAATAAAAAATTTTAATTTCATAGATTTTATGCTCACTTCTACTTTCTTAATAGTAATATTTGTAAAGCGTATGATTTAATTAATAATCATATATTATTTCAATTAATTAATTAAAATCTATTTAATAATAATTTATTTATACATAACTAAAAATTAAAATAAGGTTTTAATATAATTTTAGTCCTTTAATTTAATATAAATATTTTTTCCTTAAAAGAAAACTCCAAAACACACAATTGTTTTTTTTTTCAATCCTTTATAAAAATATGTAATGCTTAATCCTGTAAAAATGGCGCTCATGTTTATAACTTATTTAGAGATTTAATAAGAATTTATCAATATAAAATATATTAAGTGATATAAATATATATATATATATATTATTTTATAATAACTTCATTAATTACTGGTAACATGATATGACATTCGTTTTGCTAGTAAACAATGGAGTGTATAGAAGTATATAAATACAATTGTGTTTTTTTAGAAGATTAATTTCTTTTATAATTATTTTGAATATTTAAAGAATAATTGTATGACAAACTTTGATGGAATAACAAAGTGTTAATAGTTCGATTCAGTTTGATTAATAATCATTTTAATCAAATATAAAAGTAAATATTATTAGATTTGATTTAATTTTAATTTAATATAAAATTTAAATCTAATTAATATTTAGGATTGATTTGGATTAGTTATAAAGTTTTTATTAATATAAATTTTTTAAATAATTTTTAATAAAATTATAAAATATTTTTTATAAAAAAATTATTACATATTTTATATAAAATAAAAATTATTAAATATAAAAATATTTTATGACTTTTTTATAATTATTTTTTTATTTATAATCTAAATTATGCATAAATAAATTATATAATTTTATATTAAAAAAATATAATAAATTTTTTTTATCATATTTATAAATATAAATATGTTATAAATATTATAAAAAATATAAATATATTTGTTTATATATTTTTTAATTAATTTTTTGTGTTTATTTTAATAGTACAAATAAAATATATTTTTTAAAATTTAATAAAAGAAAATAAAAGTTGATTAATATAAAAATGATGATGAGAAAAAAATTGAAAAAATTAAAAAAATAATAAAAAAAGTATAGATAAAAAATAATAATAAAATATATTTTAAATAAAAATTAAAATAATTTTAAAATACATAATAACATTAAAAATACAATAAAATGAAAATAATTATAAAAAATTATTTTATATATTATTATAGATAATATAATAAAAAATACCTTTTCATATATATATAAATTATTATTTAATTTTAAAAATATATTTTTTTATTTAAATATCATAAACAATTTGATTTAATATGATATAATATTTTATTTGAGATCCAAAATTTAAAATCCTAACAAATGAAATATCTAAAAATTTCAAAATAAATTTAATATTTAATTTTTTAATAATTTTCTATTATTTTTTGAATTAATTCAGTTTTAAACACATGTAATCTTACCATCAATTATGGTAATTCATTTGTTTTTCACTTTCATCTGTATAACCGAATGTTGTTATTGGATGACATTGGTGAGTGCAAGTTCAATAATTAATATAAAAAAATTTTAAAGATTCAACTCCTAAATTTGATCTTTTTTACAAATAGTTGTCCTAAACTTCAATTTTATTTCAATTAATCTTTAAATTTTACCATGTTATAATAAAATGTAGATTTTATTCTAATTAATGATTAAAATTTATCAATTTTATAAATATATTTTTCTAAAAAGTTCAAGTTAAATTATTTAGCTTAAATATCAATAATTCATTAATATATATTTTTTTTCTTGTAATTTTTTTCATAAAAAATAATTAAAAGTATAAATTCAATTTGATTTTCTAACCTTAAATTTTATTATTCTCTAATATTTGAAAAAGTGATTTATAAAATAAAACTAATAAATAATTGAGATTCAAAATGAATAAAATAGTTGAAAAAAAAAACAATAGTTTAATCTAATGTAAGAAGTTATTTTAAAAAAAAGATAAGTTTAAACATTAATTTTTAAAAAAATAAAACATTTATATAAAAAATAAAATAAAAATTTGTAAAGTCTATAAAAAAAAATAGAACGAGACAAAGAAGAGTTCCTATTAAGGTTATATATTTTTTCAATCATTAAATATTAATCAAAGACATTGTATGCAGAAGTTTTCATTACATATTAATAGCATTATTCTTATGATTGGGATTCGTCTGACACTAAAAGTATGTTTCTTATTACCCTCTAGTTTTGTTTTATGTTTTTTTTCTTCTTTTTTTTCAGGAAAAGAATAATAATTATAAATTTGTTGAGCATCTTCTTGCCATCATCCTAAAGGTTAAATGCTGGTTGTGGCTTTCGTCACATCTGTGAAATAAAAGCCACCTTTGCTGTGAAAAAGGTTGTTTGTACAAACCCTTTGTAAAATCAAAGCCACCTTTTGAGTGAAAAGGAAAGCTGGTACAAATACCCTTTGTAAAATCAATCCATCTTTTTCTCTTTTAACATCTCTTATCAGTATCTTTCAAAATATCAGTTATTAAATCAAACCTGTTTTAGATAAATACTTACATTATTTTGTGTTAATCAAATAATTAAAACTGTTTTAGACATGCAACTGATACTTATCATTTCAATGTCCATTCAAATATTCATTTTCAAACTATGTCTTATATTTATTATCCTATTTATATCTCATTTAACTTAGGTCAGAATATATTCATAAAAACAATTTACTCAACTTTACAAGAACATTATATCATTTAACCATATATTATTCATTTCATAAATCATGCTATTTTTACAGAACAACATTGTTTTGTACCAATGTGATGTAAAAGTTAAAATACATGATGATAAACTATGCAGGAAAGAAAGTTGAGTGAAAAAACCGTGAAAATTGAAAATTTAGTGATAAAATAGATTAAAAAAACCTAAGGTAATAAATTTCATAAAATGATTATAATTAAATTATCCTTTAATAGAAACTCTTAACATACAAATTACCGTAATAAAAATTCAATTCCAATTAGAAAACAAGACCAGTAACACATTTGAAATTGTTTTTTTGTCCTTATATAAATATTCCTTCCACTAACATTATGCATTATTTTAATACAACAACGCACAGATTCTTTTCCGAAGGGAGAAAAAAAAGTTGAGAAAAAGTTAGAACAAACTGAACCCGTGATTATCTCCCATGATTAGTAATTAGTACTTGGTTTTGCTATCTCTGCAGTGCATATTAACAATGGCCCTATTTTCCCATAACTTGAAAAATGGCTGAGATCCCATAATTATGTCATTCCCAAGATGCCAAAGTAACTCATCAAGCCATGATTATGGCTATATTGTGAGGTACAACTACAATATTTCCCATAAAATTTTTTCCCTAAAGAACTTCCAGAGTTACAAAGAACCTAATAATAATTAAAAACAAGCCATTGGATGCAAATGTATAACATAACTATTCCTGACATACCAGGATCAGCCTCATAGTAATCAACAACGAGCAATCCTGGTACTCATATTTACAAACCTCTACAATTAGGTACAGATCTCAGAATGGAGCTGATCCTATTCGGCGAAGTTGATACTTGGGTTCAGGAGGTGGTGCACATGGCAACATCTTCTCTATCTCCTGCAAGTTGAGGAGCAAAATTATAAACAAGTCAGTCTAATATTGTAGAAATAATTAAGAATGTACCATGTATAATGAATGAGCATTGAAAACATGTTGGTTCTCATGATTTTATCAAGAAAAAATGATCATGCTAACAATCAGAATACATGCAATGAGATTTTTTGTGGTATAGCTGTATGAAGGATTTATAATCTAACAATTCTGAAAACAATGAACTGCAACTGTACAATCAAAGTCTAACTCACTGTACCCAAAAAACCAAAAATACATGAAGCAGAAGAAAATCCAAGGCTGAGTTCAAGATATGGAACTCCAGTTCATGAAAGTAATATTTATGTTTGGTGACAAGTTATTGTGCTCTCTATATAGCTAAACATCACAAGGCATTGGCATTAAGGGGAAAATTTTATAAAAGATTAATTGGAGTATCTTAATAGGGAAAGGAAAAATTTCAAGAGCTGTCAACTTTCACACGTTAATGTCTGTTTATTTATTATAAAATCAAACCAAAATATTTTTCTGAACAAATCTTATATCACCGTACAGGCTACATCAATGATAGCAAGAGAGATGCATCCTAATAAATGTCATCATCACTCATCAATGCAGTTTTGGTAATGATTCAACCAATTTCTTTGATGTTACAAAAATTGATTGTGATTAATCCCTCAACTATAAGAAGCTTAGAAGCCCTTTCCACCATTATTCCTCCATTTTCCTTTTTAAAATAAGCCAACTTTTATTACACAATCATAATAATCATAAAGACACATTCCATTGCACAACTCCGGTACATCCACAAAGGATTTAGCCAAAAAACAGAAGAGGAAAAAATGATATAGCTCTATAAACTTGTCTTTATAAAGTATATCAAGAACATCATATTGATCAAAGTGCAATTTCAATCAAGTGACCCCCAGCTTCCATAATCCAAGTGATACAAACCCACAGGGATTGATCAATGCTTTGTGTACAGAAGTGTGATTGACGAAAGCCACTATACATGACAAAATAGTTGAATTTAGTGCGAAAATAAATGCAGGATTGCTAATTCTAGCATGCTCCAGAAATATACAAAAAGGAAAGATTGTTACAACACTAGACAGCTGATAGTCAATAAAAAATCTACGGAGAAATATGACAGTGGTATAAACATGGTGCATCACAGTCCACAGAAATAAGTTGCTTCCACCAAAAAGGTAAAACATAAGGATAATGCAAAAGCAGGAAGGAAAGAAGTTCCCTTTAACTTGAATGATAAAAGCGAAAATAAAATATCTAATAATCCTGCCATTCAAAACATTAATGTTAACGATTTTAAAAAATGTGGATTCCATCCAGCTATAGCAAAAGAGTTATACCAAAGTATTTACAGATCTACTTTGCTTAATCTTTTGGAAGGGGCTGGGAGTAAGAAACATGTTAAAAATGATTGAAGTGCGTCTGCACATTTGAAAAACGGAATGGAAATGAATTAATACAAGAAAAAATAGATAAAAGGAAATATAAACTTCCCCCATCATTGCCTCAAAAGATAAAGGACTGGTATTAAAACAAAGGAGAAACCAAAGATAAAGTACTGGTATCAAACATAGGAGAAAGCTTCTTCCCCAGATCCCTTATTCAGAATTTTTATCTATTAATATTTCCTCCCAGCAAAATTATGTATTGGAGAAATTTTCTAAATATTGAATCTCCTTTTCCATCAACACTCCATACTGTAAAATGAGAAGTTTGTGAAGATTAAATCACTAGTTACCAGCTACCATAATCATACACTTTAAAGATTGCAAACTCACGAAGCAAAGAAGCTGTTAATGGCAATCAAAATCTGATTCAATTCCCAAGTCACATAAGAAACAAACTACTGCATGGAACTTTGAATGGTTGAGGAAAATATTTCATGGTCAGCAAAAATTTCTTTTGTTAATTCAAGTCTGGATTAATGAATCATAATATGCACAGTTTCCTATCTCTGGAAGATGCACCAAATAATAACTGAAACTAAGATTGCCTAGTCTCCTATCTTAATCCGAAAATACACTCTGCAAAAAGAGAAACCACTCAATCTTGGGACTGAAGGTATATTAAGGAATTTGAATTAACAGCAACACAGTGAAGGCAATTAAAGTAGAACTTCAGAGCAGAAACTAACCTTCCGTTTCCTCAGCATTTCATTTTCCTCTTCCAAACGGGAGACTTTATTCTCCAATTCATTTGTGTATGCCTGTTTATAAAATTTATGAATCAAGATTAGGGTTTTTACTAGGGAAAAACTAAATAAAGGATAAGGGGCTTACATAACAAGACACTCAAAATAAAGAAAGTGAAAGAGCACCTGTTTCCTTGCTCTTGAACGGGCAGCAGATTCTCGATTTTTTATCATTCTTTTCTGTCTCCTCTCAACAGTCTTCTCCATCATGTCCTCAGGAGTGCTTCTTTTTCTTCCAGGGGTCTGTGTATCTGACATTGTTCCCATCAGAGGCGATGGCAATGCCACCTGAGTATCTGCAAACGAAACATCCAATGAAGCTCCAGCGCCCATGTGTAATGGTCGTGACATACCCTGGCCTGGCATATAAATCTGCATTAAACTTTGTTGAGGATGCTGATACTGTGCTTGTGGATATTGTATCCACTGTCCTTGAGAAGGAAACTGTGGTACTGCCATGTTTGAATCAAGCCCAGCAATAGTACCAGTATTCTTTCGAGTAGAAGATGCTTCTGCAACAACTCCTGCTTTCACCAAGAAGTCCTCCAATGTCATTTCTCCCAAAGTAGGCTGTCTGTCTCGGAACCTCTTCTCCTCAATAACTTTGTTTTGTTGGATATCTCTCCAAACCTCATCGACAGTCTTCTTGCTTAGTGCACCAGTTAGTGACAGACTAGCCTGATGCTGCAGAGCAGCTTGATTAGCTTGTGCTGTGCCCTCATTGTCCATACCGATGGTCTGGCTTGCCTCAACAGTCCACACATTTTTTAGAAGCTCATCAAGGTTCATACTACTTAGGGGCTTCCCCAAATCGCCCAATTGATTCTGAACCTCATCAAGTGTGAGACTGTACATTGAGTTTTGCCGCACCAGAGGCTGCACTTGAGACTGTTTTCCATTACTATCTCCACCATCACCGTGAGAGCCCATCGTTTGGGTCCCCATTTACCAATTATAACTGATAGCGATTCAGTTCACATCTCACACTCAACTCTTTTAGCACTTTAAGAATGAAAGCAACTAATCCTAATCTTCAATCCTGCCCAGAAAATCAGAAGCTGATAAATAAAAGAAATCAAAATTACCATTTTTGTAGCAAGTCCATAAGCTTTTAGAATCCATAATAATCTACATGTCTAACATGCATTCTAACATATTAAAGGAAACCGTCAATTGTAGCAAAGCAAGAGCACTTCAAAACTTTTAGTCAAACATTATATCATGTACATGCAGCTTGGCAGAGTTTCAATTTCCTATGAGAAAAACAATTTTAAATACATAATGCATGACTCAAACCAGTCAAAGGAGAGAAAAATGAGAGATCTTGTAATTTAGCAGCAGGATGCAGGGTACATTTCATTTGCTTTATAAATTAAACCAAACAAACATGAAAACGGTGATGTTTTATTTAGCCTGTTTCACAAATCAACCACAATACAATATATGTAAAAAAAAAAAACGGTGACCTAAAGACAAAAATGTAATCAAGTTCATAAATGAACTTGAAAATTGAAGCGGAGGATAAATTCTAGAAGGGCAAGCAAATAAAAACAAGTGTAAATGTCAGACTAAATTCCCATGAAGAACTGATAAACTCAAGCAAATGAAAACATGAGCTTGCAGGCATCCTTCTTAGACATAAATAAAAAGAACATTTCATTTTGCTTTAAAAAGGGTTATTAGAACATTGATCCCTTGCATGCAAGCTCGGAGAAACAGTCACCTAAATAAAGTTTTCAACAAAACCCAAAACCCCATATTCAAAACACACAAATGCCCTTTGAAACTTCAGCATTAAAATATCAGGGCTCATTTTCCCACAAGTCTTAAACATAGAACATCAAAATTGAAAAGCACACAAATTCATCACAAGAAAATCAACTCAGGACCAAAGACAACCAAGAAAAACACCCAGAATTCAAAATCAAATCTTTCAATGAAGAACTCGAGACGAAACCCATTTGCATGCAACCAATTCAGCATCACTATTGAAACACCAAAAGGAAAAAAAGAAAAGTATCCTTAAAATATGTGAAGAAACAAAAGGGTGTGAGATCAAACCCACCACAAACCCAGTATTTGTTTCACACATGCAGTGATAAAAATCCAAAATTTGAAGAGAAAAACATCATGGAAAAGAAAGAGTGTGATGTAAGGAATAAAACCGCGTCAGAGAGAGAAGAGAATAACCTTTTTCGTGTGTGTAGAAGAGAGACTCACCGATCTGAAAGAGGGGAGTGAAAGATTGAAAAATGGGTTTTGGAGCGAAAATCAGAAGAAGCTACGGGTGATGAACAAGGCTTTCACAACACAAGTGTGTCTTCGTGCGTTGGTCGCAGAAAGACAACCCAAGGTGGGTTTGTGTGACTTGTGAAGGAAAGAGAGATGTGAGAAATAGAGAGAATGAAAAGAAGCAAAGACAAATGGCAACTTCTCTATTTTTATACATAAAAAATATGAATGAATTTAATGACATGAAAGAGCGTGTCATGACGCTTCTTTGTCATGGACAAAATTGTAAGAAACAAAACTTATTAAATAAAGTATAATTGCAAATTTTTGTTCTTTCTTTCAACTAAATTTTAACTAATAATAATAAGAAAAAATATATGTTTAAAAGAAAAAACATTGTATTTTAGGATGTGTTGTTATTAAATAACAATACTTTTATTCCGCAATTCCGCAAACTCAGTTCAGATTTTATTTTTTAAGATAAAAAAAAGCACTCAGTAATTTTTATTTCAATGATAAAATCTAATTTAAGATTTCAGTTAGTATTTTTAGTGCATCTGATTTTCTTTTGATTTAGGTAAGAGTTCTAGTTTTAATTTTAAAATTTATTTTTAAGAGTAAGCCAAACAAATTTCTCAAATCATACTTACTCCAATTTGTTTAAAATTTTACAAAAACTTCTCCTTTATTTTAAAAACATTATATATGCATATTCTTAAATCTATGTTTGGTTGAAAAAAAAATGTAGAGTCAACAGCGTATTTATTCATTTTAAAAAATTGACATAAAAATGAAATAAAGTTATTATTTAAAGTTAAATGATTATATAATTATAAATTTACTCATAATGAGAGATGAGAGAAAAATAATTTTAAAAATTATTACTTTTTTTTTTATACTTTTAATTATTTTTTTACTCATATGAACGAAAAATAAAACATGTATAATTAAGTAAAAAAAATAATATTTTAATTGTTATTAAATAAAAAAAAATATTTTTTTTCTATTTATTTGGTCACATCAATTATTTTTTATTATATAATTTTTTTTTACATAAATAAATAAAATTTTAAACACATTATACATTTATTTATTATTGTAACAAACTCGAAACTTCGATATTTAAAAATCTAATAGTAAGACTATTACATGATAAATTTATATTATTTTTAAGTTTACAAAATTTCTCTAATAATTTTTATATTTATTTTCTTTGTCTGATGTGTCATTTGTTTTCATATAAAAAAAAGTATATCATAACAAAAAAAATGGTAAATTAGTAGAAAATTTACATAATTATTGAATATTTTAATCATATAAAATAAGTTTTCATCTCAAGTATAAAGACTTACTTAAGATTTTTTTACATTTAACACACATACAAAATAGACGATTTCTAGAAGATTATATGAATTTTAGATATTTATATTAATACCTGATATATATTTAAGGACCACGGGCCTTTCCAATGACTAATCTTCTAAGTCATTTTCACCCATGATCATCCTATAACTCCTTACAACTAATACCACATCAAGATAGTTTTAACCTATTGTCCATTAGGAATAATTAGTAAACCTTAATTGACTTTCACCACATGACATCTTAGTCTATATGACTTAAAATATCATTAAAGTCTCGACACCTCATAACATATATCTAAATCCATACACACTAAATTATCAATTTCAATGTTATCCAAATATATCAGAAAACCTAATCTCATTAGGAGTCACACAAGCCTCAATACTATCTCATAATCACCATTCACACTCTCATACAATTTTCCAATCACATATATCATTATATTTGAAATTTACATTGTAATCTCTTTCTCAAATTAGGACAAATTCATTCAGCAAACACTCAATTCGCTCAGTAGATTGGGATCCCGGAGCAGTCCCAAATTGAGACCAATTCTGTTGTGCACAAACCGAATCTGCTCAGTTGATCTAGATCCACTCTACAAAAACCAAAATCTGCTAGTAGATTTGGACCCAAGAGCATTGGAACATATTTGCTCAATGAATTATGTAAAGCACAAAATGCTATAAAAGAACCTACTCCACGTCCCTTGATCCAACCATCATTTTAACACTTAAATTGAGTTTCTAAAAAGTCTATTTCATGTATTTTCAAATAATTTTTGGATCAAGTACTTTAAGTGGCTCTTCTACAAAATTAATTAGATTCATCATACCATATAAATCAACCAGAATTAGTTTGCTAAAAGGTTTAACACCTCAACAATTCAACCCTATAAAATAATGAAATATCAGTTCAATTTAGGCAACACAACATGCATATAACAAGTCAATATCTAAAATCAAACCAATCACTCAAAATTCACCCAATCTAGCAAAAATCAAGATCTATGAAGTAATCAAACCATATTTCAATTCTTACTATGAATTAAACCTATGCATCCAAGCCACCTTCACAATTCATAGTCTTTATCCTATGGTTTAATAGAAACTAAATTCATAACTAGTTTTACTTACCTCATTGTTGCTTTAAGTACCCTTTCTACTTCAAATTTGAGTTGGATTCCAGGTGCTCTAACTTGTTTTAGGAGTACCTAATCACCAATTTAAACACATCACTATGAACCTAAACTAGCTTAAACTCATTAATAAGAAAAATTCCACATACAAGAAACTCAAGAGGTACATGCAATTCATTCAAGATTAATCTCTAAAGATGATTTAGAGCACTAAAAATTTACCTAAATAAAAATTCCAATCAATTGAAAGAGCTATTCTCTTCAAGAGCTTCCTCTTGATATGTTTAAATCTTGAAAATGATAAGAAATGAGTGAGAAATCTTATATAGAAGGTAGAAGTTTGGGAAGGAATTTTTGTTAAAGAAATAATAGTTTTAGAATAATAAAAAATGAAATGTTTAATTTTTTATTTATATATTTTTAAAACTTAATTAAACAATATTATTTTTTTATTAATTAAAATTTTCATCTCATTTAGTCAATTTTTATTGTATCCTTACCATTATTATTAAAAAGAAAAATAAGAGAATATTTGAAATTTAAGTTTTTATAGTAAGTAAATAATATTGTAAATAATATATAAAAATAAAAATATATATATAAGAAGATAAATATAATTTCATTAAAATGATAGAATTAAAAAAAACTACAATAAAATTTATTAAATTTCAAAAAAAATAATAGAAAATGATAAATAATTCTAAATACAACAAATAATGTGTTTTGAAACTTTAAAAGTAAAAAATTCAATAAAAAAATACCTACAACAGAAAGTTGTTATAAAAAAAAAAGACAAATATCAAATTAATTAAAAATAAAAAATTAATATATTTATGCAAAATAAATTTGATAAAAAAATATAAAAATAAAATTTATAAAAAATAATTTAAAGATACGATAAACTTATAAATGTGTATATAAAATATATTTTGAAAATAATATAAGAAAACTTTAACCATCTTTAGTATAATTTTTATATTATAATTTAATTATATATTATAAAAATATTTATTTCTATTATAATAATATTCATCCGTTAATCTCTAAAATATTCTATTAATTTGAAATTTCATTACTACCAAGTGATTAAATTATATATGTAAAACATATACTACTTTCTATTCTCTTTTATATGCGTTCCTCTTCAAATTTATTATATGTTTCATGTAAAAGATTATAGCAGCAAAACATAAAACACATAGAACAATAAACTAGTAGAATTTAAGAATGAAATATTCAAATTTTAAATCTTTAAACAAAATTACAATAATCACATCTCTATCAAAGCATTATACGTCTAGCATAATTACAACAAGATGAACACCTTCTAGAAGATTGTATGGGTCTTCAATATCTAGGACTAACACCTAATGTATACTCTTAGACTATGGGCTTAATTGACCGACCACTAAATCTTTTTTACTCTAAAGTCACCCCACAACTCTCAACCACAAATCTTGTATGAGGGTAATCTTGTCCAATCGTTCTTCAAGAACAACTAGTAAGGCCTCCATCAACCTTCACCACATGTCATTTTAGTTTATGTGACTTAGATGATCATTAATATCAGGATACCCCCATAACATATCCCTGAACTCATACATACTAAACTACCAAATATTTCAATATGATTCCAACACTCTATTTCAATCTCCTTTTAATAGGACTTCCACAAGCCTCATTGCTATTTAAATTCGTCATACATCAACCCTTTATCCTTAGAACAATACATTTTATTTCCTTCATCCAAAATAAATCAAATCAAAACAATTCTGTTGCAGGGATAATCCACTCAACGAAAGTACGATCCACTCAGCGGATAGAGATCCGCTCAATAGAAACTAAATCCCACTCAGCAAATTTGGACCCGAGAGCATACCTAAGTTTGAGACCAATTTTTTTCAGCACAAGCGGATTAGGAACCCTATTCCGCTCAGCGTAATTTCCTTCGCTCAGTGGATTCAGACTTGAAAGTCCTTAAAACAAATCTGCTTAGTGCATTTTCCTCTACAATCAACAAATTATGCTGAAATATGCATTTTGCAGAAAGTGAAAGCTCAATCCATAACACCAATCCACATGTTCATAGCAAGAAAGACAACCAAATCAATTCATTTCATACATCTAAAGTTTTATGCCCTAGATTTCAAAGAAATAGACTAATTTCCAATTGAGGAGAAACGTTAAAAAGGATAAGAGATGAGTGAGAAATCTTAGAGAGAACACAAATAATTTCTAGAAAAATTGAATTTTAAAGAAAAAATTGATTTAGATGTAAGACATTTTTATATAATATATAATAAATTATTTATTTTATATAAGAAAATCTATAAAAAAAATACCAATTTTTATTGTTAACCCTAGTTTCATTACAAGCCTAAAAAAACCTTTTGATTCAAGTTTAATTAACAAGTGTAATCATTAAGGAGGAGATGGAAATTAATTTTGGATTACTTGATTGGAGTGATTGAGTGAGAGAAAAACCTACTTGTGAGAAGAGGGTCTTAAAAAGTTGTTTCTTTAAGAAAAGTTCATGATTGATTCCATTTGTAATTTTTCTTTATTTGAAATGTATACTCACCTGTTTTTCATTTGAAGTTGTACAGAACTTTGGTCCTTGAATTGGATTTCTAAAATATTTTTTAGTCCTTTATAAAGGTGATGATTACATTCAACATAGTCCCTTAACATGGTTTTATTTTACATACTTGGGGACAAGTAAGGTTTTAATTGGAGGAGTTGTGTTAAGTGGAAAATATTAGTAAAATATAATATATATTAACCACTTAATTATCAATTTTATCTTAATTAAAGTAATAATAACCTCCCAAACCCAAAAGGGAGAAATTTTGTGTTTATGTTTTTGCTAGAGAAGTTATAAAAAATAGAAGAAAAATATTGGAAAATATTGAAAATATTTTGGTGACAGAATAAGTTTTTCTGTTTTCTTCAAAATCCAAAGCCCAAAGAAGATTTAACCTAATTTTTATCTATAAAAGTAGAGTTTAGGAACGAAACAAAAAGACACATAAATTTTGGTGGTGATTTTAGAGAGAGAAACAACATCAAGGAAGTGAAGCCCACAATTTATTCTTCACCGCCATCATCTATTCTTGTGCCAAGGTTACTCATGGTCATAAGTAGCTAATTTTCTCAATATTGAAATTAAATATAGTTTATCAATTTTTTTTGTACAACTCTCTTATTATTTTTTTCCTTTATTCAATGTTAATATTTTATTTCTACTTTTAATGCTTTGGGGATATTGGGAACGGTAACTTGATTTATGATTTAGGGTTTTATTAGAAAATAAATCTTAAATCTAATTTGAATTAAAAAAATTTATATATTTAATTATTAGGAATAGATTTAAATATACTTGTTGAGATAGTCTTGAGATTAATGCAAGTTAAGTATTAAAATAATTAGAAAAATCAATTATTATAATAATTATTCTTGAAAATTTTATGATAAGGGAGGGATAATAGTGAACTTTAATGACATTGATTAAAGGGTAAAACTAAGTGAAGAAGTATAGAAGAAAAAGATATATGAAATTTAATTCCAATATATTTATTATTATTGTTCAAATGATTTTTTATTATTTCTTTTTATTCTCTTTATTAAAAATTCTAAAAAGATTTTATTTTTAATTATTATTTATTTTCTTTATCGAAAACTCCAAAAATATTTTATTTTTAAAGTGATTATAATTTATTAAATATTACTCAAATATTTGTGAATACTATACTCAATATATGTTATAGTGATCTGAATTCATATGTTAACAAAAATTTTATCAAGTTTTTGGTGTTGTTGCTGGAGATTTATGTGTCAATATTTAGTAATTTTATTAATCACTTGTTTTTATTTTATTTTAATTTTATTATCTTTTTTATATAAACTTGTTGTAGTAATCCTTTTTTTCTTGTTTGTTTTATTGTATGCGTAGTAAAAATTTTGCAAATAAGTTGTTATTTGATCTTGAAATTGAAAAAATAGCAAGGAGGTAAAACAACAAAATTAAAAAACAGAAGAGGGTGGAACAAGTGCACGAAGAATCTTCTTCAACTTTATCTCCTATTATGAAACTCAAATAATGTGGGCACATCAAGGAACAATCAATAATCACTAGCAAACAAATACTCAAAACAAAAGATTGTTGGGTGATAATATAAATCAACGAGGACCAAGGCATTTCTCTAATATTGCTAGGTCCACTAGGGGAATTGATTTAAAGTCCGCGTTACTCACTGTATATCAATCTCAACAAATGATGTGTTGTGATTTTGTGCAGGAGATCATCCAAATGGTTATTGTAGTATCTTAGATTTTAAACTTATAGGAGAAATTCAGTATATCAATAATCAAGAACAACACAACCATTACCAAAGCTGGAAACAACCTCAATGACAAAAATTCCAATAGCCCTACCAAGTTTAACAATCTCATTATAATGACAGCACATCCACACTGAACAATACTTTCGCACAATTATGAAGATGTCAATGAGTAGTCAGAAAAATATAGAGACATTTGTAAAAAAAAATAGAGACATTTGTAAAAAAATATGGAAGTACACCTTGGACAAATTACAAAAACAAATAATTGATTGGTAGGTAAAATTTTTTTTAGCCAATACACAGGCCAATCCAATAGAACAATATAATGCAACCACTGTAAGGAATGATCTTATGATTGGTGGGGAAATTGGTAAAAATTCTAAGAAGAAGAGGTTGTTGAAGAAAACAATGAGGAAGTTAGGGATGAGAAAGAAATTATAGAAGTGAGTAAAAAGAAAGAAGAAAATGAGAAAAATAGGGGATTACAAGAAGACGATATCATAGATAATGAAAAGTTAAAGGTACAGGTGCAAGATGAAGAGTTGAATTTTGATGTCCTCCAAGTTACAAAACATCTTAGTGAAAATAGGAAGTGCCTCCAATTAAATATTTTTGATAAATGCTTAAAGGTTCAAAAGGAAATCGTTATTTTAAAACCTTTAGCAAGAACCTTGGTCAATTTTGTTAAGAATCAAAAGAAGGTCAATTTTTCTAAGAATAAAAAAAAAAAACAGCCGAGAGAACAAGATTTACCATGAAAAACAATACCACATTTTTGCCATTTTCCAAACCGCACACTTCTCACTATGTTCATCCTTTGTCTCTCTTTATATTTATTTATATATTTTTTTCAACTAAGAGAGAGAGGGCCACTATCATTTTACCTTCATGTTTTCCCATTTTTCAACTATCATGATTCTCTAAACATTCAAACAAAAAGGTAAGAATAAAGTGTAAGGACCCAGTAATAGTGAGACAGTGAGTTTAAGTGGTAAAAGGGTGAAGGTGTTTAATAAAGTTTTAAAAGAATTATAAATAAAAGAACTAAATCCTTCAACCTTAATTATTTCAAATCCACCATCTCTCTAAAACCCTTTTCTCTCAAATCTCTTTACCTTCTCTCTAACCTATCTTCCTCCTTCCTCATCCTTTTCAAGATTCGAAGGTACCTAATCGAAGCTTGTGAAGAGTAGAGCACATCCAACCAATTGGAATCTTGATTTGGGTAAGTTTTCCTTACTCTACTCCTCTTTTCACCCAAACTGTTCCGCCTTGCATGTGGGTCTTGTTCCCCTTGCATGTGGACCTTTTCTCATCAATATGACTCTGTCCTACCTTAAGTTCTTAGTGGTGTGTTTTGATTGTGAAATAGGTACTTGGATAGCTAGTTCGAGAACCATGAACTTTACCCTTTGAAGTTGAGAAAGAGGCGTTTTATAATCAAAATAGGTAAGGGAAGCTAACTGTTCTTTTTGGAATTGGTACGGATTCTGGAATTAGGATTAGATATTTGGTAGAAAATTTTAATTGATATTTTGATCTGCACAACTATTAGGGTATTGGATTCTATTGAGTAAAACTGCAAATTTAGAGTTTTTGTTCACTGAACTATTCCTGTTACAGGTGTTACTGTGATGTAATTGAAAATTGCATTGTTTGAGATGATGAATTTGCTCATGCGTGAGATTGTTTTGGTTAAATGATTAGAACCTGATTTGATGATATGTTGTATGTTATATACGCTGGAGTTTGAATTTTGGATGGTGCTAGAAATGGAATGCGTTCTGGTTTAATGAAATTGTATGAGTGGATTTTGATTAAGTTAGGAGATGTTTCATTTTGTGATTCTAGCTCATTCTATCATGTTTCCATTGAGAATCTGGGAAAGTGGTCTTCATGAAAGCTGAAACCCCAGATGTTAGCTAATCAATAGCTTTTATTTCGCAAGAAAATTATGTGTGTAGCTTAAGTTATGATTTTTTTTGTAATTAAAAGTCATGCTGTTAGGAGCATTTTCGCTTGAGCGAAAATGGCGCGCTTGAGTGAAAATTGTATTTTCGTGAGCGAGAATGTTTCACTTGAGCGAAGATGCTCCAGACTTGAGTTTTCCTCTCGGGAATATTTTTGCTTGAGTGAAATTTCCTCGCTTGAGCGATAGTTGTATTTAAACTTGAGTGAAAATGTTCTGCTTGAGCAAAAATACCCTAAACCTGAAAGTTAGATAATTTCATAAATAATGAATTTAAAGTGATTTGAGGGATGAGATATAAACTTGAATGTATAATGAAATGAATGATACTTATGTTGGCATGAGGCCTTGGTGTATGTTGAAATGATGAGTTATATTTTGGCATGAGGCATTGGTGCTCCTATTAAGGGGAGTTTGATTTTTATATGAACATGATGTTGGTAATGTAGTGTGTATGAATTTAGGGATATGTTATAGAGTATCTAGATCTTAATGACTCTCTAGGTCACATAGACTAAGATTGTCATGTGGTGAAGGTCGATAGAGGTCTTACTAATTGTCTATATGATAATTGGTGAGGCTACCCTAATGTGAGATGAGTGTGATGATGTTTTGTGGATGATTCTAGGGTGAAAAAGACTCAATGGTCGGCCGATTAGGCTCGTGGTCCTGGAGTACACATCAGGTGCAAGCCCTAGATATCCGAAATCCATACAGTCTTCCGAAAGACGTCGATCTTGATTGTGATTGTGATTGTGATTTAAAGGTGTAAAGCCTTTGGTAGGCCCTTACACTTGTGTGAAATTATGTATGCTTATAGATTAATGGTTTTAAATAAATTTTATGGTCCCATATTATTTTCACTAGCTTACCCTTTTGTGTGCATTGTGTTTTGAACTACTATGATCGTGCCTTGCACGGGAGCAGATAGCAGGTCTTCGGTGGAGCCATCTGTGAAGTAGAGTAGGAACTAGGAGTACCCACACCTTAGATGCCCTGAGGGTTAGTAATAGGACTCTTAGTTATTTGAAATTGTGAATTATTTTAGAGGACAATAATAGAAATAGTTTCTATCCTTTGTATGTGAGGAAAACCTTATATAATTAAAGTAGTATATTTTGGGTATGTTACATAAAGATTCGTGTATGGTTCAAGGATTCAACACATATTTTCAATCTCAAATAGATAAAAAGATTTGTCAAATACGTAAAGGGTTAGCTATTTGGCCCTAGGTTTATTCAAAGAAAAATTTTCTTTATCATGTTCAAATTTTGTCTAGCAAAAGCAAGGAGAACAAAACTCGAGCAATAGTAGTCACACTCATGTCATGGAAGAAGTACTCTTAAAAAGTGTATAAGGCAAAAAGTATATAAGGCACTCAACTCATTGGTTTAGGTTAACTTCTTTGATTAAGCCAATTGTTCACTCCAATTTCTCATTTGTGTAGTTTACATGCATCACATCTTAGAGTCCCTTTCCAACACAATCATTACATTGCTTCTTTATATGAGACTCTCAACCAACAATTCAATTTGCTCCAATTTCACTTTCAAGCCAGCAATGACTTCTCTCCTAATCAAACCTTAAGTGGTAAAAAAAAATATGTACACACAATCCAAGGTTCGCATACATCATGAGAACAAGAATTCATTCATTCAAGACATTCCTTTTCATTTAGTTCATTTATTTACAAAATCGTAACTATAAAGCAACAATGTAACTCATGCATAAAAGAAGAACACAATAAAACGAAAAACCGAAAGAAAAACAAAATAAAACAATAACCATTGGTTTAGTTTCCTAATCCTCCTGGTCATCCTCGTCCATATCTTACTGATCCTCCTAATCATCTTCCTCCATTGTGGCCCTAGAGGCTTCCATCTCTCCTAGTGAATTAAGCTTGTTCCCAAGCCATGATACAATTTGGTAAAAATGATCAGAGGACATCCATGGGTAAGGTTCTGATGGGTGCTATAGTTGGTAAAGATGTTGCTGATAATGTGAATCATTCAATGTAGTGTATGCTCGGTGATTAGCAACATTCTGTAAAGAAATAAATTCCAACGGACGCATCACCATATTCTGGGAAAAAGAAGAACAGTTAGTGGTCCCAACAGGTGCCCTATGTGGAGGCTGCATAGGTCGAGGTGCAGCTCCCTGAACATCATCCAAAGCATTTGCTCGGTAGAGTCCATGAATTAAGCTTGGGAAGCCCAATGACTTCACAACCCTCTTGAAGACGGAGTGGATAGAACAAACTTGCTGATCTCCTCATAAATGATTCCCGACAATAGCGTTAGAAAACTTGTTACGATTTTCAATTAAACCTTTGAACAAGTGCACCGAGTTAAGGGTTGTCAAATTTAGGGACTTAGTGAGACTCTGCAATTTTAAGTAATCGTATATTAAGGCAAATTTCAATGAATGATTTATAACAACAATTAAATGAACAAAATCTAAAATTAGGAAATTAATTATAGAATTAAACCACGTAGGAATTGGAATTGATTGCTCCTCATTTTTATAACTCATACATTCAATTGCATAAACTCAAGTTTGGCAAAGTTTTAGTGTAATTTTCAGCAAATCATTAACCAAAAACTCTAATAATTGCTAGTGCCCTTTCTTTCGTAACACAGCAAAAAATTCTTGCATTAAAATTCCAACTTTACAAATATCTAAATTTTTTTTTTTAAATTGAAAAAAAAAATACTTTTTCAGAATTTAAAGGAATATTATCTCCCAACAAAATCTCAATTCAACGTCAATAAATTTATTAATTCATAAATTTATTTCTCAAATTCAAATTCAAGACAATAAGGCAAAACCCATGTATCAATTAAATGTTGTAAATTGCATTTTACATCCCATCTCTAACATCGCTAATTGCTCTATATCAAAATTAGAAGAGAAATAGGAAGAAAAAAATATTGAAAAAATGCTTTGGATCCCTTTTCCAGGTGCAACCCTCCCTTATTTTTAATAGTTTCTCTGAGTATTTATTTTTCGTGCAAGTGGACCTTCCTCTCCTTGCAAAGTTGCAGGTGTTAAATCTTCCTAGTAACTCAAGAAAAACCCAAATATTTTAAATACATCCGTCTAGTGTAAAATTTTTTTACCTAACTGATTGAAAATAATTAATAATTTTCTTTTCTTTTATAATATTTAAATAAAAAATTTATATAAAAATTTTTTTTTAAATAATTTCAGTTAAATAAGATAAGTATTCTTAATTTCTCTCTTACTTTTATGCTAAAAAGGAAAATGAATCTCATCTTATATATTTGACATGTTTAAGTCTCCCTCATATGCGATTATGTCACAAGGAAGTATGTGAAATTGAAGATAAGGAAATATCTTAATTACATAAGAAAAAAACTTTATAATTTAGAATTTATAGAATAACATTATCATATATATATATATATATATATAATAAAATTATTTTTTTATAACTATAAAAATTTATATATAAAATAATCTTAAATAATAATTTTTTAATTTTGTTAATCCTTAAATAAATAATTATTTAAAATAATTTTTTTTATTTGAATAAAAAAAAAAATACTTGTAAACATATTTTCATTTCAAATAAGATATAAAAATGAAGCAAATAATGATAAAAAATATTATTAGTTTTTTTTTTACAAAATAATATATATATATATATATATTAAATTTATATATTTATATTGAAAGTATAATATGTTATAAGTGATAAAATTAAATGTATTTTGTTTGTTTTAGTACAATATTTATATTAATAAAAATTTAATAAAATTACATAAACTACAGTATGATATGATATATAAAAGATATTATAATATATTTTAAATAAAATAAAATACGTATAAATATAAAAAAAATGTATAAATATAAAAAAATGTAAATTATGTTATTTTTAAATAAATAAATTATTTTTTTAATTAAATTATGATCATTATATTATAATAAAATATTTTCACAAATATCAATTTTTTTTATTTACGTGGAAGAATCTTATTTATTATAATATTATAATAATAATCCTGTATAAAGTTATAAATATATAATTATTTATAAATTAAACAATTTTTTTAATAATGAAAGTAAAAATTCATTCTTAAATAAAATATATTTTTATGCCTAATTTATGTGTAATTGGATATATAGAAGACAAAAAGCTAAATGCTAAATAATAAAAATACAGATGATTAAATATAAGAAAAAAAAACATATATGAAGGGTGATTTAGTTTGTTTAAGTTATTTGGAAATTGTATTCAAATTTTTAAATTTTTATGGCATTTTCATATTCTATTTTATGTTTGTTCCATGAACCTCTATGATAACATATGTTTTGGTGATGAAAATGGTGGGGTTTTGTATTGATAAGGGGAATTTTTTTTTCAAAAAATTATCTAAAAAGGTTAAGTTGACTTATTTTTATATTTTTGGGTCAAGTCGTGCTTTCAAAAGGTTAAGTTGACTTATTTTTATATTTTTAGGTCAAGTCGTGCTTTCAAAGTACGACTTCATTCGGTAAAAGTCGTCGTTCATAATATGACTTTGCAGTTTTTAATTTTTTTCCTAAAAATATATTGAAGTCGTGCTAACAAGCACAACTTCACTTTTTTTTTTTAAATAATTAAAGAAATCGTATTACCAAGTACGACTTCATTTTTTATTTATTATTATTTATTTAATAATTAAAAAAGTCGTGCTATCAAGCACGACTTTACTTTTTTTTTTTAAATAATTAAAGAAGTCGTGCTATCAAACACGACTTCATCTTTCTTTTTTTTATTATTTATTTAATAATTAAAGAAGTCGTGCTATCACGTATGACTTTACTTTTTTTTTAAATAATTAAAGAAGTTGTGTTATCAAACACGAGTTCATCTTATTTTTTTATTATTTATTTAATAATTAAAGAAGTCGTGCTATCAAGTACGACTTATTTTTTTTTAAATAATTAAATAAGTCGTGTTATCAAACATGACTTCACTTTTTTTTTTAAATAATTAAAGAAGTCGTGCTATCAAGCATGACTTCATTTTTTAATTTTTTTTTTAAATTTGCCTCTTTTTTTGTATTTATTTAGTTAGGATTTGAATTTTGTTAATTCATCATTTTTAGTTATGATTAATCTATTTAATTTATCATTGAAAAAAATTGAAAAGGATGAGATTAAAGATAAATAAATTAATTGAAAATGAAATAAATCGAAGGATATACATTGCAATTAAAAAGTAATTAATTAGAAGATAAATATGAATAAAAAAGATACAAAATGTCTAATGACGTGAACTAGTTCTACAAGGTGACCTTCTAGTTTGTCGCCTTCGTCGCCTACGCGATTCTTTTGGTGTTGGTGGTGGTCGTGACGATAGCATGTTCTTTAATTATTTAAAAAAAAAAGTGAAGTCGTGCTTGATAGCACGACTTTTTTAATTATTAAATAAATAATAAATAAAAAATGTTAAGACGTACATGATAGCACGATTTCTTTAATTATTTAAAAAGAAAAGTGAAGTCGTACTTGATAGTACGACTTTAGTGTGCACGACTTCTTTAATTATTTAAAAAAAAAAGTGAAGTCGTGCTATTAAACACGACTTCTTTAATTATTAAATAAATAATAAAAAAAAAGATGAAATCGTGTTTGATAGCACGACTTCTTTAATTATTTAAAAAAAAAATAAAGTCGTGTTTGATAGCACGACTTTTTTAATTATTAAATAAATAATAAATAAAAAATGTTAAAACGTACATGATAGCACGATTTCTTTAATTATTTAAAAAAAAAAGTGAAGTCGTACTTGATAGTACGACTTTAGTGTGCACGACTTCTTTAATTATTTAAAAAAAAAAGTGAAGTCGTGCTATTAAACACGACTTCTTTAATTATTAAATAAATAATAAAAAAAAGATGAAATCGTGTTTGATAGTACGACTTCTTTAATTATTTAAAAAAAAAATAAAGTCGTGTTTGATAGCACGACTTTTTTAATTATTAAATAAATAATAAATAAAAAATGTTAAGACGTACATGATAGCACGATTTCTTTAATTATTTAAAAAAAAAAAGTGAAATCGTACTTGATAGTACGACTTTAGTGTATTTTCAGAGAAAAAATTAAAAATTGCAAAGTCGTATTATGAAGGACGACTTCTACATAATGAAGTACTTTGAAAGCACGACTTGACCCAAAAATATAAAAATAAATCAACTTAACATTTTTAGGTAATTTTTGAAAAAAATTGCCTCTTATCACTACAAAAGCCAAAATAATAAATAGGTGTGGTTGGATAGGACAAGAAGTTGATAATTAAAATGAATATTTTTTTTTTACATTTAATTTTGTTTTTTTTTTAAAAGTGATGGTTTTATAAATAATTGTTATTATAGTTATGTGATGCAATTTGGTTTTCAACAAGTGAGGATTTTATTATAGTTATTATTTATTTATACTTAACTAATTTATTATTTTAATTAATATTTTTAATATGTTATGGAATAACTTTTTTAGTAGTGATTGAGAAATATGTAAAAAAAAAAAATGATATTATTATTTTTATAACGGTGTCTTCCCTATTTAAAGGAAACAGTCCATTAAAAGAATGGAGGTAAAAGACAAACCACCAAACAACATGAATTGAATGTTCCCATTTCTATTTAACATCTCTATTCCGCATTAATGAAATTATTTTAAAGCTCTAAGAGAAGCTCACAACTATATTCTAATATTAATTAAATTATCATTTCATAATCAATATTTTAAGTTACATAATAACTTAACATTTATTTATATTAAGAAAAAAATTTTATTTTATCAAATTGTTTTGCCTTTAACCCTTCTAAACAAAGTTTTAGATTTGAATATTTTAGATAAAAAATAATGTAATTTTTTTTTATACATATATAGCACTAATTATACTGAATAATAGAATAGTAGCTTATCTTATAGGAATGTCTTACAAAGTAAAAAGAAAAAATTTAAAAAAAATTATGTAAATTTTTTCAAAATGACAATAAAATAATATTTAAATATGTTCCAAAATTGTATAAAAAATATATATATTAATTTATTTTTATATAATTATTATTTTTAAAAAAATATCTTTTTTGTAAAAATAAATTAATTTTTTTATTAAATTTTATATTTGAAAGAAATAATCCGAATTTAAAGAAATAATGAAGAATTTTATCTAAATAATTTTGTGAATGAATAAATATTTTGTTTAGTTTAAAGTTTTATTAGAGTTAAGTTTTTTAAAATTTGAAAATAATTCTTATATTATTAGATATTTTAATTAAATTTTAAAGGAAAGTTAATTAAAAATGAGTTATTCATATAAATGTTTAAATAAGAGGAATTATTATTAAAAAAAATACATATTTTTATTGAGAAATTGTATCAATTTAGGTTTAAGATAAACTTCTGGGATGATTAAGTGTGTGCCGATCTTAAGTCTTCCGGTCAGCCCAACTTAAATCCATGTCTTCCGGTCAGCGCAATTTAAATCCACTGAGAGCATTTTTTTTAGAATAATGCAGATATTTTAAATACATCCATTCAGTGTCGAAAAATTTCATTCAGTCGATTAACAATAATTAATAATTTTTTTTAATATTTAAATATAAAATTTATATAAATGATTTTTTTTGTAATAATTTCAGTTAAATATGATAAACTATTCATAATTTTTCACTTACTTTTATGCCTAAAGGAAAAGGAAACTCATTTATACATTTAATAGGTTTAAGTGTCTATAGTATGCGTTTCTACATTTAATAGGTTTACGTGTTCATTATATATGTTTACGTAACAAGGAAGGGTAGGATTTAAGATAGGGAAATATTTTAATTATATGAGAAACAAATTTATAATTTAAAATGAGAGGCTTTATTGTCATTCCTCATTCTTCTATTACTACTCCTTTTTACCCACTTTTTTTCTATTTTCTTAAAATACCCTTATTTAATTTGTTGTCTATTGCAACTTCTACTCAAACTATCTCACTCCCATTGTTAGTCTCATTTTTAACCCTAAATTCATTTTAGCGCTAAAACTCTTCTGCATCAATTATTTTCACCAAAACTCTTCTTTTCCTTCAATAGAAAGTTTTGAAACAGAGATGAATTCATATTTTCAAATAATTGTCTCAGATTTAATTTTTTTTTTTTATTATTAGTTTTCTTTACCTTTACTATAATTTCTTCCTTTCAAGAAAGAAAAGAAAATTTATGGTTTAGTTAATTGCATTTTGAAGTTAAAAGATTCATAATTCATTCTAGTTCTAGTAGTGAATTTTAGAAACCATGACCAATCAATTATGTAGTTTCGGCATAAAGGATATTTAGTGAATGGGTTAATAACCTGAAAGAAGAGCACAGAACATAAATTACGAAGGAAAAGTTATTGATCGCTAGAATAAAACTATAAAAATAAAACTAGTGGTAAGAGACCCAAAAAAATGTCAAAACTCACCTTTGTCCAGAGTGCAAAATTGGAAAATTGGAAGCAAATGCACCTTGTGTGACATATTCAATGAATGTTATCTGAGACAAATTGCTATTACCGAACATGAGAAATCCCATGATTGCAACGCTTCCGTATATCAAAACACAAAGTAAAACTGTAAGCAAAGAAATGAGTCTAAGAATCAGAAAATAAATCAAATATGCTGTGTTTTAAAGGTGAAAGAGAAGTTATTAGGTATTATACCATGTTATTAGTGCTATGGTAAATTGTTTCTTGTCAGCCATAGACTGGTAAATATTTGGGAAAACAGAATGTCCTGCAAAGCAAAATCCATAGACACCAATAGCAAATGGAATGCCATTCTATTTTAACAATTGATCAGTTTGATGAAATCCAACACCGTCAGTAGTCCCAACACAAAACACACAGATAATAATCACAAGTGTTGTAATAACCCCTCCAGCTGCAGATCGTAATACAAGTTCCAATAAGCACATGTTAAGTAGCAAAATCTGAAAACAGGAGTCTTTTTAGGACTTTGGAGCACCTGATAGATAAGAGATTATGCGAAGATCCTTCGACCAAACAGTTGGGAGAATAATAAGTGCGGTCAAAACTCCAAACAGGTGCATAGTGTCTAACTGGAAACTACCCAGATTTAAGGATGTAACAGGAAACAGACTAGTGAGGTTATCTCCTTCCAAGGTGATGAATTCCACACAATATGACTGCAGCCATTAATAGAGAGATTGTACATGTGGTGTCGGGCACAAAATGCAGGTATTTTTCATAGTAAACAGAAGAAATAGGAAGTGCACTTACATATAATTCAGTGTACAAAATGATCTGCAACAACTACCATAAGTAAGCTTAGTTTAGTAAAACATAAAATTTGTTCATAGATGAGAATCATTATATCTCAGCCATCTTTCTTACTAGTATGATGCGGATTTAGATTAAACAACAGAAAGAACTCATGTCGTAGTACATTTGAGAACCCTAGTACATAAAAAGATCAAAGGTAAAAATATAATAACATCTACGATCATGCTAAAAGAACAGAGTCAGAACAATCATCCCACAGGAGTCCAGTTAATACTTCTATCCCTTATGTAAAAAGTATTGCACGACAATTTTCTATTAATTTAAATAAAGAAATAAATTAACTCACTGATACAACAATACGGCCCTATCTTCCAAATTCAGCTTCTCCCATATCTGGTAGGTAATGATTCCTTCTCTGCTTTCAAAGCAGTGTCTCATAAGTGTGGCGGTATAACAACAAATAACTGCAAAAAGAAGCATCACTACAATGCCCATCCACCTAGCTTGATTACCGGAGAATGAAATATAGTTTACCTAAAGAATATGTGCTACTAAGTTATAAGTTCGATTGTGGCTTTTGTACGGATTAGAGACATTTTTATTTGAAAATTATCTAAAAGAGTTAAGTTGACCAGTATTTACCATTTGGGTCAAGTCGTACTTTGAAAGCACGACTTGGTTATGTAGAAGTCGTACTTCATAGCACGACTTTTAAATTTTTATTTTTTTTCCTTAAAATGCATTGAAGTCGTGTTTGATAGCACGACTTTAAATTTAAAAAAAAAAATTAAAAAAGTCGTGTTATTAAGCACGACTTCACTTTTTTTTTTTTTTTTTTTTTTTTAAATTAAAGAAGTGGTACTTGATAGTACGACTTCACCTTTTTTTAAAAAAAAAAAATTGAGAACGTAATACTTGATTTTTTTTATTTTTTGAGAAAGTGATAAAACATAAAATTTGAACGTTCTAAATTTAGTGTATGTAAGCAGTGTTAATGTGTCACATTCCTTATTAGAGTGAATTTATTGTTTGAGTCTAGTATCTATGATTTAATTAAATTAAAAAAAAACATGTATTTCAATAAAGAAGACATTCATGAATATTTAAAAAATTGTACATAATACAAAATGTTTACAAGACATAGATAAGTATGAATAATAAAAATACAAAATGTCTAAACCAATTTCTTTTTCACCATTACTTTTTAGAAAAGAAAAAAAGTGAAGTTGTGCTTGATAGCACGACTTCTTTAACATTTATAAAAAAAAAAAAAAATTGAAGTCGTGTTATCAAGCACAACTTCAGTGCATTTTAAAGAAAAAAAATAAAAATTTAAAAGTCGTACTATGAAGTACGACTTCTACATAATGAAGTCGTGTTTTCAAAGTACGAGTTGACCTCAAATAGTAAATATTAGTCAACTTAACCTTTTTAGGTAATTTTCAAATAAAAATATCATTTTCCGTACAAAAGCCCTCGATTGTAATATTGAATATGTTTGGAAATTTTTTTATAAACATTCTTAAGGATGAAAATAAGCAAATAAAAATAAAATAAGTTCAGCGTGGTCAGACTAACGAAGATGAGATTTTGTATAATAAATAGATTTATGTGTTTGTCGTGAATGTGTGTTCCAATTGCATAACTACAAGCCTTCCTCTCTCGATACCTCCATATCTCAGCCAATCCACACCACACCTTTTCGTCTTCTTCTGCTCTTATTCTTCTCTTTCTCCCTCTCTCTCTTGCACAGCCATGGTTCACAAAGATCACTTCAACAAGGAGAAGGAGAGAGACCTTGAGTTTCTGCTGGATCAGAATGATGACGATGCTGACCAACATCAGGATATTGAAGCTGACAAGTATGAGAGTAGTAGTGAAGGGGACAGTGATGATGATGCCGATGGAAATGGGCGACCTCAGGCTCACTCTTTCTCTTCTCAGCAATGGCCTCAAAGTTACAAGTATAATATTCTTCCTTCTTCTTCACTTTGCACCAATTTCAGCTTTTCATTCATATCTTCCATCACACTCAACCTTGGTCAAATTTGGACTTATGGGTTGTCTCACTTATATGCTTTAATTTCATTCATATCATTTTTTTTTCCATTTCAAGGATTGAATATTTTAAACATAAAGTTTACTGTGAATGATCTGAAAATAGTCCAAGAGCAGATGATTAATAGATCCAACTATGATAGTTAAGATTAGTTCTGGTTTATAGTAGAATTTTATATGGAATTAGTTCAATCTTTCAAGTTCAGTTTTTCTTTTTTTCGTATATATACATTAATTTAAGTCATGTCGACAAAAACCACTCGAAACGATGAAAATATACTTTTCTAAGTATTAAACACAGCTGCTCATATTTTTGAATCGAAACTTCACCCTCGTGCAAATGTGCTTTTTGTAATTTTAATTTGAAATTTGGATGTCACTTGGGTTGGTCTTCATCAGTTTTGGCTCCTTTTGTCGTGCCCTTTAACTTTAAAGGGCCATTTTATAGCATAATTCTTTAATCAGATTTTTAACATTGTTAGTGATTTTAATTACAATTTCCACGGGTCTAGAGCTGATTTTTGTCACATAAAATTGTTTTAAATTGCTTTGGTGATATTTTTTTTCATCCATTCCCTCCTTTTCTTATGATAGAGAGACTACGGATTCTTACACAATAGCTGCTGCTCCAAATCTTGAATCAGTTCTTCGAGGGCTGAGTTTTATATATTCTAGTTTTGAAAATCGTTCAAAGAGGAGCTTAGACATGTAAGTTAAATCCAATCATATAAATTATCAAATATAAAGGATATTTGAATTCATGATTTTCATATATATGTAATAATTATAATACTAACTTTGATCCATCAGGACAAATCTGTGTTGAATATTTTTTCCCAATCTACCTCTTTCCGTATCTTTATTTTCCACTGTCGTTATTTGATGACTTACGTGAGATTCTAAGGTTTTTGCACGGATGAGGCAGAACCCTAGTTTTTTCTTATATAACCAACATCCATCATGTTGGTTATGGTAGGTTTTGATTCTTAATATTAACTTTCCATAATTATCAATATTTCTCTTTAATATTATTAAATCACATTAATTCCCATAATTATACTTCATATGAATCCCATCATTGAATTAATTTATTTAATTAATTCTAATATTTTCCCACTTGATTCATGTGAGGCCATAACATTTCATGATTTAATAATTACATAAATCATACTGTGCATTTAAAGACCCTAAGTAAATTGGTTTCATCATTAATCATAACTAAGGATACAGAAATAATAAGAGTCATGACGGTTACACATCATTCAATAAACATGTTCCCTTCCATGTACTACTGTATTACCCTTCTCCCTAATATGACTTTAAAGTGAGAAGTTCATAATGGGTTCAAACATAAAGCCATTTCTTCATCAACAATAACATAATTTGTTTTCCACATCATAATTTACATGTATATATATAAAAGTAGGAAAACATATATTTTAGAAACTTATACATCAATGAGCTCAAATTGTTAAATAGATATTAATAACAACATCAACATTCAACATTCACTAGTAGACATAATGCCCATATTCTTAACATGACCAGCGAATACTTTGGGCGGTAACCCTTTGTTAAAGGGTCAACAATCATAAGATCAGTGCTAATATGTTCTATTGACACTCTATGTTTCTGAACTTTTTCTTTAACGGCAAACTATTTCAATTCCATATGTTTAGCACCTTTGGAATACTTGTCGTTTTTTAGAAAAGAAGACAGTTGCGGAATTATCACAATAAATTTTCAACGGCTTGACAATACTATTAACTACTCCAAGTCTAAAAATAAAGTTCCGCAACCAATTAGCCTGAATTGTGGTCTCAAAGCATGCCACAAATTCAGCCTCCATAGTGGATGCAGCAATGACTGACTGCTTCGCACCTTTTCATAAAATCGTTCCTTCGGCTAAAAGATACACATAACCGGCAAGTATCTTAAGACTTTCTTTGCAGCCTTCCAATGATCTAATCCTGGATTACTCTGATGTCACGACCCAAAAACACCGTCATGACCGGCGCACAGGTTAATACCCTTAACCTGGCAAGCCTATTATTTCCAAAAAATTTAAATAATAAAATAAAATAAAATTGACAGAGCTTCATCATTTTCCAACAGTTTCAAAATATCATATTCTGATAGTATTTTCAATCATAACTGGACAAATTCACCATACATAATGTTGTAAGTAAATGTTACAACTCAAAGTTCATTTTCAGACTCTCTATAGCTGTAGAAAACACCAAGACCCAAAACAATAATAAAGTCCCTCTACAACTGAGGTCACTAAAAAGACGAAGGCATGGAAGAAGAAATTATGTATTAACAGTCTACTACTCAGCTGTCTGGGAATCTGAAAGGGGGAAAGAAAAAGGGGTAAGTCACAAAGACTTAGTGAGGAGATATAATAATCACCATGAATAGAATATAAAATTCACAATTCATATACATAATAAAAATTGTTCATCATTTCTTTCATACTAAGTTGTCACATAATAAAACCAGGAAAAACAACAGTCTCATCATTCCGCTGATAGCCCTCTCCTCATGGGTGGCCTTTCCCATTAAGGCAGCTTCATCTAACGGATGATATTGGTATCTCGTATTCACATGAACTATCGGGGGTAACTTCATCTTGTTGATAACCCTTTCCCTGCAGTGGCGGCTCCATCTAACGGATAGCCCTCTCCACCCGTAGTATAAAATAAACAATTTTTCAGGTGCACCTAGGCCATTAATACCGTTAATGGCTACGGGGTTTTATCATGATCTCAAAAACATTAAACAGTCTTTTTCCAAATTCTTCCACTCAGACATGAGAATTTCTCACTTTCCAGTCTATACATCCCAATCAATTTACAAAACCCTAACCAACATTTTTTGAAAAATAACCTAAAATACTCATAATCTGCTTAATTAATCAAAATCATGTAATCCAATAATATCAATAAGAAATCCAATAAAAATAGATAAATAAATAAAATCATAATGTTTATCATCTACTCATGGAGCATAGAAGAACAGAAAAATCCTTTTTATAAATTCCTATCTGAATAGCTTCACGGCGTGAATACACTCCTCCTCAAAACGCAAATTCTAATTTAACTTTCACTCAAGCATGCAGAGAAGGGAGAATAAGTATAGGGTAAAGGGGAAGGCTGCACACAAAAGGGAATACAAAGAAAATATTGTGAAGGGATGTGTGTTTCAACCCTAGATGCACTATTAATATAATATTTTTATTTTATTAATATAATATTTTTATTTTATTTTATTTTTTACCTTTATTATTATTATTATTTTATTATTAATAAACGGTGCGTTACAATCGTTCCCCCTTAAAGAAATTCGTCCTCGAATTTAAAAAAAAAATCATCACTAACCTTGTACTTCGAATAAAAATGGATATTTATCACGCATGATTGCTTCCGGTTCCCAAGTCATTTCCCATAATCACAACTCACAATAATTTCCACTAACAAGTCATCCAAACAGATTTTCAATCTATATTTCCAATCCAATTCAGATGTAGACATATATAATTATAACACATATTTTTAGTCAAATAATGATTAAGTATCTCAAAGCAATCCCTCTACACAATTTCACAGTTTCACTTAAATTCAAAACATAACAAAATCAATCAATTATCATCTCAATCTACATGTTAATACTACATCCAATTCAAATTGTACACACTCTATAATTTCAAACATGTCTAGACAACCAAACGAGCCAAACATTGAACGACCGACTTATGACTAGCATAGGATAGTAATAGCTTCTAACAAGTACCTTGTGCCCGGGTTCACAAATTACTTGTAGGAATCTATTATCATCCTATGTCTACAGCTACCAAGACCTATAAACCAGGCTCTGATACCAACTTTGTCACGACCCAAAAACACCGTCATGACCGGCGCACAGGTTAATACCCTTAACCTGGCAAGCCTATTATTTCCAAGAAATTTAAGTAATAAAATAAAATAAAATTGACAGAGCTTCATCATTTTCCAACAATTTCAAAATATCATATTTTGATAGTATTTTCAATCATAACTGGACAAATTCACCATACATAATGTTGTAAGTAAATGTTACAACTCAAAGTTCATTTTCAGACTCTCTATAGCTGCAGAAAACACCAAGACCCAAAATAATAATAAAGTCCCTCTACAACTGAGGTCACCAAAAAGACGAAGGCATGGAAGAAGAAATTATGTATTAACAGTCTACTACTAAGCTGTTTGGGAATCTGAAAGAGGGAAAGAAAAAGGGGTAAGTCACAAAGACTTAGTGAGGAGATAATAATCACCATGAGTAGAATATAAAATTCACAATTCATATTCATAATAAAAATTGTTCATCATTTCTTTCATACTAAGTTGTCACATAATAAAACTAGGAAAAACAACAGTCTCATCATTCCGCTGATAGCCCTCTCCTCATGGGTGGCCTTTCCCATTAAGGCAGCTTCATCTAACGGATGATATTGGTATCTCGTATTCACATGAACTATCGGGGGTAGCTTCATCTTGTTGATAGCCCTTTCCCTGCAGTGGCGGCTCCATCTAACGGATAGCCCTCTCCACCCGTAGTATAAAATAAACAATTTTTCAGGTGCACCTAGGCCATTAATACCGTTAATGGCTACGGGGTTTTATCATGATCTCAAAAACATTAAACAATCTTTTCCCAAATTCTTCCACTCAGACATGAGAATTTCTCACTTTCCAGTCTATACATCCCAATCAATTTACAAAACCCTAACCAACATTTTTTGAAAAATAACCCAAAATACTCATAATCTGCTTAATTAATCAAAATCATGTAATCCAATAATATCAATAAGAAATCCAATAAAAATAGATAAATAAATAAAATCATAATGTTTATCATCTACTCATAGAGCATAGAAGAACAGAAAAATCCTTTTTATAAATTCCTATCTGAATAGCTTCACGGCGTGAATACACTCCTCCTCAAAACGCAAATTCTAATTTAACTTTCACTCGAGGCATGTAGAGAAGGTAGAATAAGTATAGGGTAAAGGGGAAGGCTGCACACAAAAGGGAATACGAAGAAAATATTGTGAAGGGATGTGTGTTTCAACCCTAGATGCACTATTAATAAAATATTTTTATTTTATTAATATAATATTTTTATTTTATTTTTTTACCTTTATTATTATTATTATTTTATTATTAATAAAGGTGCGTTACATCTGATATCTGGTCTCGTACAAGTTTGAGCATACATCAAACTCCCAACAACAGATGCATAAGGAATATTCTCCATCGGTTTTTGTTCCAAATCATGCTTAGGACATTACATGAGACCATATTTGTTTCTCTTTTGTATTGAAACGGGAGATGCTGAACATTTATCCATCCTGAACCTCTCTAAAACTTTATTAATATATGCTTTCTGAGACAAGCCTAACATTCCTTTTGATCTCTCACAGAATATTTCTATTCCTATAACATAGCTTGCCTCACCCATATCTTTCATTTCGAAGTTGTTAGAGAGAAACTTCTTAGTCTCACTTAATAGTCCAAATCATTAGTTGCAAGTAAGGTGTCATCAACATACGGAATGAGAAATATAAACTTACTCCCACTAGCCTTCATATATATACACCGATCAACAGTATTTTCCTAAAATCCAAAAAACATAACAGTATCATTAAACTTAAGATACCATTGTCGGGAAGCCTGCTTCAGTCCGTATATTGATTTCTTAAGTTTACACACCATGTGTTCCTTTCCTTCTTCAATGAACCCCACCGGTTGGTCCATATAAACATTCTCTTCTAAATTTCCATTTAGAAAGGCAGTTTTAACATCCATTTGATGCAACTCGAGGTCATAAAGAGCTACTAATGCCATGATAATTCTAAAAGAATCTTTCTTAGAAATTGGCGAAAATGTTTCCTTATAATCAATGCCATCTTTTTGAGTAAAACCTTTGGCAGCAAGCCGGGCCTTATAACATTTGATATTGCCATGAGAGTCATGCTTAGTCTTAAAGACCCATTTACACCCAACTCTCTTGCTTCCTTCTGGCAATTCCACAAGATCCCAAACATCATTTTATGCCATTTATTTAAGCTCATCTTTCATAGCATCTAGCCACTTATCAGAATTATCACTATTAATGGCTTCTGATAATGAAACTGGATCATTATCAATACTTAAGTCATTTTCTGACTCTTGTAGATTAACCACATAATCATTCGAAATAGTAGATTTCCTTTCTCTCTGAGATCTTCTTAATGCTATTTCTTGTGGTTCTTCTACTACAGGTTCATTGTTAATCTCAGAATCATTAATTTGTTGTTCCTCTTGATTATTTTGTGGTTCTTCAACATGTGGAACAACATTCTTGAAGTAGAAGTGTTAGCTAGAGGAACTTGTACTCTAACTTCCTTAATCTCCACATTTTGTGAAGTTTCACTCCCACTGGTTTCGCCATTCTCGATGAACCGGACTTTTCCTGTTTCAACAATTCTTGTACTATGGGTAGGATAGTAAAATATATACCCTTTAGATTTTTCTCTGGATAACCAATGAAATACCCACTGATTGTTCTTGCATCCAATTTCTTTTCTTGCGGATTGTATATTCTAATTTCTGCCTGACAACCCCAAACATGCATGTGTCTCAAACTGGGTTTCCTTTCTGTCCACAACTCAAAAGGTGTCTTTTGAACTGCCTTAATAGGAACCCTATTCAACAAATACATGGCAGTTTTAAAGCATACATCCATAGCAATACAAGCAAAGATGAATCGCTTAACATGCTCCTAACCATATCCATTAAAGTTCGATTACGCCTTTCTGACACACCATTTTGATGTGGTGTACCTGGCATTGTGTATTGAGCACAAATACCACGCTTCTCGAGGAACTTAGCAAATGGACCAGGATGTTGTCCACTTTCATCATATCTTCCATAATATTCACCACCTCTATCTGATCTTACAATTTTCACCTTTTTGTCTAATTGTCTTTCCACTTCATTTTAAAAAAAAAAAATCTCCAATATATTCACTATTTGAGATTTTTTTTCATTCAGCAAATAGACGTACCCATAACGTGAAAATCATCAATAAAGGTGATAAAGTATTTTTTTCTTTATTGAAAGAATTTACGTCAAAAGGTCCACATAAGTTAGTGTGTACAATTTCAAGAAGTTGAGTGCTTCTTGTGGCTCCTTTCTTTGTGTGTTTTGTTTGTTTGCCTTTAATACAATCCACATATATATTTAGATCAGTAAAATCTAATTCTGAAAGAATTTCATTCTTTACTAATCTTTGCATTCTTTCTTTGGAAATGTGTCCCAAACATTTATGCCACAAATAAGGAGAACATTCGTTCACTAAACTACGTTTAGTGCCAACATTATGATGCAAGGTCATAAGAGTTTCAGCATACAAATTATCAAGATTCAATAAAGCATCATAAAGTGTACCAGATCCAATCATAATAGTACACTTATATAAGCTGAAACAACCATTCCCAAATCTAAAAGAGTACCCGGCAAAATCAAGTTTAGACAAAGAATCAATCCAGAAACATGAGTCGTACATCCAGAATCAATCCACCAAGTATTATGGGGAACTTCAGTTAAATTTGATTCAAAACATACGTAAGCATTATGCTCACCCTTCTTTTCGAACCAAGCTTTGCATTTTTTGTACAATTCTTCTAGAAATGTCCAGACTTCCTACAAAAATGACATTTGTCATCTTTCTTCTGGATCTTAACAAAGGACTCGCCAATCTTCAATGATCCTTTGGCCTTTCCATGTTTCTTGTCAAATTTCTTCCTAGCTCCTTTATTCTTCACATAGTGAATGGAGTAATTTCCTTGATTCTTAAGTCTGGTCTCCTCCTGAACCAACATACTGTGCAGTTCATGCACATTCCATTTATCTTTCATAGTATTATAGTTCATTTGAAAAAGACCATATTCTGACGGTAATGAGTTCAAAATGAACTGTACAAGGAAATTCTCATTCACTACCATTCCCAAAGACTTAAGCGTTGCTACAATATTTGTCATCTCAATGACATGCTCATGCATAGTACGAGAACCATCAAACTTCATGGTGGTTAAAGTACTCATTAATGTCCCAGCAAGGGACTTATCAACCGTTTGGGAGCGCTCTTCCACAAATTTCATAAATTCTTTGGCATTCTTAGTTATGGGAAGAGCTGACTTAATGTTATTCCCTATGCTCATTCGCATAAACATCAGGCTAAGTCTGTTTGACCTTTCCAAAACCTTAAAATGGGCTTTCTCTTCATTGCTACTAGAATCCGTAATAGCAGCAGGTTTTTTCAACCTGAAAAGCCAAATCAAGATCCAAAACACCTAAGTGAAACTGGACTTGTTCACTCCAATCAGCATAATTTAACCCATTAAAGACTGGAACAGGTGTAGCATGCGAATGTAAAGTTACAAGAATAGACGCTTCAATTAATACACGGTTAACATTAATGCTTTGATTCATAAAATAAATAAATAATATAGATTCAACAACAAATAATTTTATGCATACTAATGTTCTCCTTTGGGTGATACATTAATACACAACAACATAATGATGCTAACAATATTAACATTATTTGGTGAGATAATCACATCAATTAGAAATACTCACTATTTTTGGATATATGAATAAAACTAATAATGCGAATTCAGTGCCAACAATCATATTCATTATTAAAAGGACAACCAATCAACCTTTGGGTGATTCATAAATGCCTTATAACAATGAATTTCAATTAACCCATGAATAAATTATTCATAATTTAGCATCTGTTCTATGGGTAATTGAGATAAAAATTTATCATTAATTTGGAATTAGATAACATAAAAATTTGGCCACTTTGGTGACTAACAAATTTATCATAAGTTAATTCCAAAACATATACAAAACTTTCATTAAACATTCATCATGGGTAATTGAGATAAAAATTTATCATTAATTTGGAATTAAATGACATAAAAATTTGGTCACTTTGGTGACTAACAAATTTATCATAAGTTATGATTTAATCTTTATAAACCCATACCTCATCCATGATGAAACGAAAACGTAGAAGCGGAAGCAAAAGTAGAAATGTACCTGTATTGAGATTTGAGAATAACGAAGGAGAATACGTGACCGTGGGTGTGAGTGGTCTTCCAAATGAAGAGAGTTATATGTTTTCCTTCTAGGTTTTTCTCGTTTGATGGGGATGATAAGAAAAATAGAAAACCCGTATATTTATAATCTCTCTTCACTAGGGACCATAACCCTACGTAACTTATGTGAGTTATGTTCCATATTTTTAATTATTCTAAATTTCATCCCTCATCAAAAACAGATTATTACTTAAGTATCCACACAATAGTTTTTTTTTTTATGGCAATTATGCCCTTAGCCATAAACTTAATATTAAGTAGACCACTTTATAATTTAGGCAAATTAAATAATGATCCTAACACATTTAAATAAATATGTGACCCAAAAAAATGCTAACAATCTCCCATTGGTCACATATGGTATTCTTACAAATGTGTCAAACTTTATGAGCTCAAAATTGTCATTATATACCTTGGACATATCCATATAATCTTGTCCATTAGTCATGTCAACTTATAGAACCAAAGCAGTTCTCCTTGTATCAATCATAACTTAACCTATCAATGATTACTAATACTAACACAACCAAATGACATAGATTCATCATGAAATGTGTAGCATGAAAATTACATGAAGGTGATTTTTACATGTCAATTTTCAACTGGTCCAACCTTACTTTAATGAGATCAATCAACAACCTTATTATACAAAGTGTAATAACTATATATCAAACTTTATGTCTGATCAAAATTATATTAAAATATAAAAGTATGCATACTTAATACCAAAAATAGAACATAAATAACAAACTCCCACTAAACCAAAGATTCCTCAAACTGTAAAACACCTATGTAAGCGGTGTACTCATGAAAGACCTTGGGTGAAAAACCCTTTGTAAGAGGATACACTATCAAGGAGTTTGTCCCAAGTGTTCAATGGAAATCTTTTCACTTTGTACTATTTCTTTAACAATAAGGAACTTGATGTAAATATATTTTGACTTGATTACAGTCCTATTATTGTTGGAATATAAGACAACTAATTTATTGTCATAGTATAACTTAAGTGGTCTTTCGATTTGTTTCACAATTTGCAGCCCAGCGAAAAAATTCCTCAACTAAATCCCATAATTAGATTCCCCATAGCATGCTACAAATTCTACTAACACGATGGGTGAAACTGTAAGAGTTTGCTTGACATTGCGCCAAGAAACTGCACCACCAGCTAGCAGATAAATGAAGTCTGAAATGGATCTCAAACTATCTTAGGCATCCAGCAAAACCTGAGTCACTAGTGATCTCTAACTGGTTTGATCTCTTATATATGAGCATATAATCCTTTGTTCTCTTTATATACTTCATAACCCTTTTAGCTGCTTTACAGTGATCCATTCCGGATTGCTTAAATATTTGCCTAACATCCTAAATATGTACACTAAAACAGAATGCGTACATACTTGGACATACATTAGACTCCTACAACTGATGCATAGGAAATTTTCTGCATTTACTGAATCTTAAATATTTGCTTAACATCCCAATTATGTACACTGAATCTGAACACGTACATACTTGGGCATACATTAGACTCCTACAAATGATGCATAAGAATCTTCTGCATTTCCTGAATCTTAAATATTTGCCTAACCTCCCAACTATGTACACTAAATCTAGATGCGTACATACTTGGGCATACATTAGACTCCTACAACTGATGCATAAGAATCTTCTGTATTTCCTGAATCTCTAAGTTTCCTTTCGGACACTGAGTGAGACTGAATTTGTCTCCCTTAACAACTAGAGTATCTTGATTTATATTCCTGTATGCCAAACCTTTGTGACAATCCTAAAATATCCCGAGATCAATCTTTGTGTATTTGAATTCCTAATATAAAGGAAGCATACCAAGATCTTTCGTTTCAAAGTTTCTTAATAGAAATCTCTTGGTTTCATGCAACATGCCTATTAGTGGCAAGAACTAATACTCCTCATTAATTACTTCAATCAACTTTTCTAAGTTGGAATTTGGCTTGACGGAAGTTAACTGGTCATTTTCCATCATACTATTATTTTCCTTATGTTATTGGAGAAATAGCATGAGATCTGAAATAGCATTTCTCCTTTCTCTACTAGATCTCTACAAAGATATTGGCTCATGAAACACAAGTTCTTGAGGATCTTGAGTTTGTTCTGCTGAACAACCAACCAAACTATCTTGAGTAGGAGAGTCATTTACAATGTCTTGTAGAGGTTCTGAACTTGTTTTATAAAAAACAACCATACAAATCGATTCCAAAACTGATTCGAGATTCTTCCTCTAAGACAAAGTCTCTAACCTTATTCTTCCCCTAACTCAATATCCTCAAAAATTGTCTTTACAGTGGGATCCTAAATTATATAACCCCTTAATTTTTCAGAATAACCAATACAATAATTGCTCACTATTTAGGAGTCCAATTTCTTTACCTGGCTTATATAGCCTTTCTTTAGCTAGACATCCCCATGTATAAAAATATTTCAAATTAGGCTTTTTTACCCAATCCAAAACTCATAAGGTATTTTAGCAGTTACCTTAGTTGGCACTATATTTCAAATATAAGCTGTAGTCTTTAGAGCCTTTACCCAAAAGTGAATCTGGCAAGATAGAATGACAAATCATGCTCTCTATCATATCTTTAAAAGTTTTATTTCATCTTTGGACATATAAATTGTTTGGACAATATCAAGTAAACATGAATCAAAAGGTGAACCAGTTCAAAAAAAAATTAATAATATAAGGAAAAAAATAGCATTTAAATCTATTTTATTGACCAAATAAAAAATTACCTCCCATGATTTATAATTGTCTCAAAAGATCCAACATGTATACCTTATTAGAACTTTTGAATGAAAACCTTATGAAAATTGAACATTTTCGAAAATAGAAAATATATATTAATTTTTTTTTTAAAATAGAAAATCATTCTGCATCAATCTGAAAAAAACTATATAAATGTATTTCAAATGAACGCAAATATTCTGACTTGTCCAAATAAGAAACTGAAATCAAATCCTGCCAATACCGATTTGCCATCTTTATCATAAATCCATCTTTCAGAATCAATTGGCTTTCGTTAGCTTAGGCAATCTTGTACTAAAACACTAATGTGAGTAGTGGCTCCAGAATCTCACCATCAAGTATTTAAGTACGGAAGCTATATTTATCTTAGAGTAGACCAAATAAGTAACATATATTTTTTTTGCGCATTAAATGATATTTGGTACATTCTTTCTTTACATGTCCAGTCACATTACAAAAGAAACATTTGTTACCTTATTTTAATTCTTTTGTTTAGGACCCTTAGCATTTTCTTTACCTGATACTTTATGAAAATCAAGTTCTTGAGAAAAGTACTTGTTTTCGCTTTATCGCTTTTTTGCATAACGTTGAAAAGTAATGAAAATATTATTTGCCACTTGTTATCTCTTCAGAAATAGTACCCCTGAAGGCTTGAGGAATGCGACGCCTAATGATCATAAGACTCATGCGATTTGAGCGATCCCACTTCTCATAATCTTTCCTCTGTTTAGAGGTGCTAGAGTCTGTAAGAGAAGGAGGTTTCTCAATCCATGTAGCCAAAAATAATCTTAATGTTCTCTTTCTAGTCCTTAAAATTTGTACCATTGAGAACCGAAACCGAATTTACATTAGCAGATATTTGACCAATTGTAGATCAATTAAGAGAACAAAAATAAAATAAAAATAAGAAAATATAATTATGCTCATAAAAATAATAATAATAATCCACATGTTCAAAGAATGACACAACCCATCACAAGATACCTAGTGCACTACCAATATCAAGTCTTTGGACAATAATACTGATTGCTAGTGATATCCTTGTTGTAATTATCACGTCAAATAATAAATTCTTCTTTGGACTGATTCATCATCCACATGTAAAACCTCATCATTATCACATGTTTACCATCACAGGTGTGTATACAATCCGGGCCAAGTGTTAATCTTCCTTTGGACCGACTAATACCCGCATGGATAAATATACACAGAAACATTTAACATTTTTCTGAATAATCCATATACAAGAGAGGTCACTTTCGCGACTTCTTGATTAAACTGAATTCATATAAAATGTTAAACAGTAGTCAAAATTTGAACGTTTATCCAAATTAATAATTCAAATGCTGATTTCAAATTGCCAAACAGTTAACTTTACGTACGAGAAATTCCTAATTAATTTAAATTTGTAATATTTGTGCAGCACAGTGAAATCAACCCCGAAAATATTGAATGTATAATCCCAATTAGCAAAAAAAAAATCATAAACAGTACAAGGATAACACAATACATTCAGAGTTGCATACAAAACTAGATGCCAATAAATCAATAAAATGGTAAACACTCGTCCCTTGGTCAAGCAATTATGGAAAATCAATAAATCCCAAATTTGGAACCCTAATTTCAAAATTCCCAAAAAAACATACATTTTGAAATCCTAATTTCAAAATTCCCAAAAAACATACATTTTGAAACCCTAATTTCAAAATTCCCAAAAATCATACATTTTGAAATCCTAATTTCAAAATTCCCAAAAACATACATTTTGAAACCCTAATTTCAAAATTCCCAAAAAAAAAATACATTTTGAAATCCTAATTTCAAAATTCCAAAAAAAAAAACATACATGGATAAAGTATAGGGGCTCTGATACCATTGTTGGAATTTTCTTTATAATTAATAATTATACCTATCCAAATAAAACCAAAGTTACAGCATAATTATGATTTAATCTTTATAAACCCATACCTCATCCATGATGAAACGAAAACGTAGAAGTGGAAGCTGAAGCAGAAGTAGAAGTGTACCTATATTGAGATTTGAGAATAATGAAGGAGGGTAAATTAACGTGACCGTGGGTATGAGTGGTCTTCCAAATGAAGAGAGTTGTATGTTTTCTTTCTAAGTTTTTCTCGTCTAATGGGAATGATAAGAAAAATAAAAAACTCGTATATTTATAATCTCTCTTCACTTCACTAGGGACCATAACCCTATGTAACTTATGTGACTCTTACGTTCCATATTTTTAATTATTCTGAATTTGGCCCCTCATCAAAAATAGAATATTACTTAGGTATTCACACAATAGTTTTTTTTTTCATGGAAATTATGCCCTTAGCCATAAACTTAATATTAAGTAGACCACTTTATAATTTAGGCAAATTAAATAATGACCCTAACATATTTAAATAAATATGTGACCCAAAAAAGTGTTAACACAAGGGTCTAGGCCTATCTCCATGATCATCACTGTGTTTAAATTAAAGAAACCTAGTAATAAAATACCAAGTGGTGTTTTAGTGTTAAATGTGTCATAGAACATAAGAGTGTATGTATCTATGCCTTGTCCAAGGGGCGGGTTCATTGTCACACCTAACGAATAGATATTGGCAAACTTTGAAACCTTGGTTAGAGAAATGACATCAGATTCTATAAATAGGCAAACAAAATATATCATCAAATTGCATCATACCTACAATCCCGCTATCTGCCAACACTTTTCAATTCTATAAATTCGATTATGCCGCAGGCCAGTCTCGGGGGCATATGAAGATCGCTTTTATTTGTGAGATCTACTTATTATGTATAGTATGACCCTATCTCTCAGTTAGGGCATGTTAAAATTGGAGCATGAAAGAAAAGAATTAAATAAAGTAGATGGTGACCTGACAACTCGAATGGGATAACCATGGAGACAACTAACTTGAAGTGCACGGTTGAACTTTTCAAACTTCTGGTCAAAAGAGTGACTCTTGTTGGTGCATTCGTTGTCACTAAGATCCTTATCCCCACTGCAATGTAATGTAATGCCAAGAAAGAGTCATGAACAGGGATTGAGTGAGAAGAGAATTGTAAACCAATTATTTTTTGTACCTTCCAGTGTAGAGAAACCACTCTCCATGATCCTCGTCATCCACATAACCACCATAAAGAACAATAGATTGTGCACCTCGATCTGATTGGCCAGCAATGCCACCCATAGGGACGAAGTGAGCACCCTATTGCCTGCATTCCAGTCTGTCTCTCCAACTTTCACCCACCAATAGACCTTGGTTCTGCACTAGGTCATTCTCTGTAGTGATTGGACCAAAATGATCCGTAAGCACTACCACAAATATTTTTCCACTGGCCGCATTGGCTCGGCCATTCCTCCGTGCACGTTCGGTAGTGAAAGGCTCATCGGGTCTATCTTGATTGTGCAGAAAATGGTTCATAGTCCTAACTCCTCTAGTACTACCATTACTGTTAGAAAATTTATACGGGGCTAACTTGCCATTTTTGCCGGAATAATTTGGCGGCACTTGGCACAGTTCCTCTTCCCTTGTTGAACCCATTTCTCAAAACACTTCAGGTAGAAACTGTGGCCGCAAGGAGTCTGGTTCGAATGCACAACACAACACAAATGTTTTTTTATGATATATTTATCTCACACCATCCATCATAATATTTACATAAAAACATTACTACTATTATTATTATTGGAGAGACAGTGGTAGGTCCAACAAAGAGACAACATTTTCAATGAACAAATATAAAGACAACATAACATAATAAGTGGTTTTACTAATTGAAATTAAAATTGAAATTGAAATAAAAATAAAAAAAGAGAATGACATAAGAAAAAATACAAACTAAAGAAATGGGAGAGGAAGAGAGGGGCACACAAATCGTGACGGGCCTCTTCAGTAACTGGATACAAATGGAACAGTTGAGAGATCGAGTGAGGATATTCGATATCAATATCAATTTATTATCGTCTTCTTCTTATTCTTCGTTTTGCTGGAGAGCTTTACCCATTATGAGTTGTTGATGTTTTTTTGGCTTTCTGACTTTCTGTGAGTGAAGCATCGTTTTCAACTGCCAGCATTGTGGTGACAAGTTCATTCCGAAAGGGAGTGGAGGAGGCTGGAAGGTGAGGATCCAGATTAGAACAGACACAGTCTGGACAGAACCAACTAGTGGTGGCTGCAAGAGTGGGTGGAGGGAAAGACAGGCATGGGACATGCCAAGGAGTGTCGCAGGTGACACACAGAAGCCTCTCTTCTTCTCTAGGCACCGACTTGCACACCATGCATGCGCCTTCACTGTCACAAGGAAGCTGGGTAGTCATTGTTGGTTTCTGTTGTTTCCTTTGGTAAACTTTGTTGGTTTTGTTTATGAAGAGAGAGAGAAATATGAAGAGGGGAGTGGTTTTCAAATTGTATATAAAATTGCATTTTTTGCATAGTCGAAGAATGTCAATCAACTATAGGCTTTTCATTACGTCAATTATCTCTTCTCTTTTTCTTTTTAGCTATTATAATTAAATTACTACTGTACCCTTCCTGCAATCAACCATTCTTTCTTACATCATTATTCTTCCCGTCTCAATATACAAATGTCTTTATTATATGTAGTTTGATAGTAATTAATATGTAAATATAATGTTAAGATCTATTATCCAAGGTGCATTATTATAAATTATATTTTATTAATATTATACAATCAAATTATTTCATAACTTATTAATTATTCATGAATTTATATAATATTATTAAAAATATAAAAATATATTATTTAAATTTTATTTTATTAAATAAAATAAGACAAGATTTCTCTCTTAACCCATTTTAATCTTTTTTTTCTTTAATATATTATCTATTATATATTTCTAAGAAGTTTTGTTTATTCTTTCTTCTAAATATGAGATACAATACATTTTTTTTTTCAATTATGAGTATATAGTTAGCAAAAGATGAAACTTGATATAAAATTAAACTGTTAATTCAAATTTTGAATATGTTCAAATCACTTAATCTAATATCTAATAGTATTAAGTGTTTTTAATCAATTAAAAGTATGAATTAATGTGTTAATTTAGTGAGACCCATTTTTAAGAAATTACTCCTAAATGAAATCCATATATTAAAAAGGAGTTTTAATTTGTTAAAATTTCACGAAAAATTATTTTTTCTTTAAGGAACTTTTAATCGGGTAATAAAACTCTTTTAAATCAATTAATCACAAGTCAAGAAATACATTTACAAATTCCTAATCCAAATGTCAAGAAATCAATTCAAACACATATGCTAGCTTCCTTTAATTGATTTGAGTAATAAACACTTTATTTCAATATGTTGAAATTATCAAATCATTAATGCAGTTGCATCATTATCAACAAAACACCAACACGCAACACATTGAAAAGCATCTAACATTGTCAAATAAATGAAAAGGAATTACCACATATGTAAGGGATACCATCCCAAGGTGCCTCTATGTAAACATTTGTGATGAGATTATCGTGTCTTCTAAATTCTTTAAGAGAGAATTCCTTTTGTGTTAAATCTTCTATTTGGAGTTATCTCATTATTATGAATGCTTTGAAATTTCTATATCTTTTTTAAAGAGATTTATGTTCTAACAGAAACTTGATCGAATGAAGGATGAACGAATCATAAACTCTAATTTTAAGGAACAAAAATAGAAAATCGAAAATGTGGAAAGGGCTAAGAAATGGAGAAGATGTCACGATCAAGAGTTTCACTCAGGAACCTAGAGAGAAATCACCTCACACAAAGCAAAGCTTCAATTATGAAAATCCGAATTCCGAGTGCAAGGGTCAAGGTGAGAAGTATTTGTACTAGTTCCCTAAGACCATTAGGCTCATTTGCTAATTAGGCCCATCTAATTAAACATTCTAAAAATAAAACTTAAAATCTGAACTCCAAAAAGTTTCCAATTACAAACAAAGACATAAAACTCACAAGGCCTAATAAAAGACTTCAAAGGAAAAATCCAAAGAAAATTACAAAATTCCTATTAGAACCCAAACTTTTTTCTTGGTCCCATCCATGGATGCATCATGTTCTCTATAAAATTTTCACTCAAACTTTGTTTCTAAGCCAATAGTAATGTTTTGTACTCATTGAAAGTTAGGAGTGAATTTGTAATTTAAAGCATACTTGATTTCTTAACTTAAGGGAAGTTAAGTGGGTTTTCCAAGAGGGGCATTATGCACTCATGTAAGACAGAAGTGACAAGACTTATGTAATCATTCATTGATTAGCATAACCTCTTAAGAGGTGGTTATGTGAGAATACAACACAACACAACTTAGTTTGAGAAACCTTGTATAAATCAAGTGTTCACTTTTCTATTACAAACTTGCATTTGTCCATCTGGATTTGCTCAAACTTGTTTTAGAAAAATATTTAAGTATCAAAAGCTCCTTATATGGACTATCTAATCTATATATAAATTGTCTAAAGAAACTATTTCTATTTTATTGTGATTGGTTTGATCCATCAAGTAAAGGTACAAAAGTGGATGCTAAATATGATATTGTGGATATTCGAATGGATATAAGATATATGTCATTTGATTAATTTATCAATGTACATAATGTACAACAAGTGTATTATGTTCCATATATAATGGGTTGTGCCAGGATTTTTGGGTGGGCCTTAGGCTAATAGCTTAGGAAGGAGGGGAGGGGAGGGGAGGGGAAGGGAGGGGGGAGAGAAAATTCTCATTTTCAAAAATTTCTCACCCTCACCCTCACTCTCTCTAATCTCTCTCAACATTTTCCTAATCTCTCCTAATCCTCTCACTTTCCTCTAAAGATTTCTCCTTCATCCATTTGGAGATCCAAAGGTATTGGGAGATAGATCTCATCGAGAGGAACACTTTGCACTAATTGAAATCATCATTTAGATATGAATTTAGGGTGATTAATCTTGAAATTAGGAATTAAATTCTTGATGATTCTTAATGCAATTGTTGTAGTAATTAGATGGTTTTATGATTAGGTGATTATATAATTTCAGTAACATTTTGAGACTATATGGAAATTGAAGAATTAAGGCTTGGATTAGAGGTAAGAAAAGTTAATTAAGCAAAATTGTTCTTGATTAATTGATTGATTTTATGTGTTGATGTGAAATACATGTTTTTTGGAAATTATATGTTTATCAACTGGTTAATATATCATGCAATACATCTAAAATACCAAGATTTTTCATAATTGATTAGGATTAAGTGATTAATAATGAATTTTCAAGATTTATTGCATTGTTTTTTTTTTTTAATCGGCAATGACAAATATATTAATAAAATTGGTACTAGAAGTACCAAAAATAATTACAAGATATAATTGAGGAAAAGTGTGCAGAAATTTAAATAGTTAACTAGATAATTATCTCTCTCCCTACTGAATGGTTAATAGATACTCACCAAGTAGATTATCCAACACATAAGGAACAAGACCAGGGATCCATACACCATTCTGCAAAAGATCCAACTTGAGTGACATAAGTAGATGTATTGCGTTGTACATAAGGACTCTCGCTTGAGCGAGCTATTTTTACTTGAGTGACGACCTTAGAACTGCTTTCTAAAGTATTTTTGCTTGAGCGATAAAATTTTGCTTGAGCGAGAATTCTCTAGTGACTCACGAGACCTTTTTTGATTGAGCAATGAACTTTCTCACTTGAGTGAGAGTTCCTTCACTTGGGCAAAAAGTTCCAAAATTAAAACACTACTCTTAGAAATATTTTTGCTTGAGCGAAAATACCCTATACCTAGAAAATTAATTAAGTTCTCAAATGAATTAAGAGAGTTAACATATATAGATTTTGATATAACATGATGAAATGAGTATTATATAACCGAATCATTGATGATATACTGTGAACCTTGGTAATGTTTGATTGGAAACTTTATTGAGGTTAATTGTGGAGATTATATATATATATATATATATATATATATATATATATTTGAGGAATATGTTATGAGATATTGTGCTATTTATTGGGATGAAACTTGTGGAATTGATATATAAGTGAAATATTGAATATGTGTTGTAAAACTTTAGTATTTCATGAATGGAAAATCATATTGTGGTGATCTATTGAATTATATAATGGTAATAATAAATTAGGGAATGTTGTGTATTTTATTGTAATGAGATTTTGTGGATTTGATATTGAAAATAATTTATGGAATATGAGATGTCACTAATATGTACAAAACTGTGGAAAATAATAAGTTATGACTTATGTTAAATTGTGAAAAATATTATGATTTGTGATGAATTATGAAATATTATGATTGGTGGTAAATTATAATGAGATATAATGATGATGACATAAATTATAACTATGAGTTGTGATTGAGGTCACAAGGAATTGATGACAATGATGCTAAGGTACTTTGATGACAATGTTGTTAAGGAAATGGTGATGGTATTGGAGCCAATGAGAATGAAAATGACATTGGTCATATTGAGACTATTTTGATATGTTGTGATGATTATTGAATGATTTTGTTTTGTTTGTGTGTGAGCTAGATAGCTACCATATGATACTATTTGATATTTTAGTGTATATATGAAAATCTAGAGATATTAGATGGAGTATCCAGACTTTAATAGTATTCTAATCATATAGATAAGATTATCATGTGGTGAGAAGTTGGTGAAAGTTTTAACTTATCATTAGATGGATTGAGCCATTAGTTTTTTAATCCTTCAAGCTGAAAGACTGGAATGGAGGATTACTAATATTTAGGTGAAAAAGACTTTGAAAAGATTGTGTCCTTAGCCCCATAACTAATATTCATGAGTAAGTGTTAGCCTTAGAAGTAAAAAATTTCATATAATTTTTTGGAAGAATCTATTTAGAATATTAGTTGCATATGAATAAGTGAGTATGATAACTGTATGTGATTGAGTATGAATATGAAAATCTAGATACTTGGATATAATTGAAATAAATGACTGTGATGATGAAATTATAGACTGTATATTATCTTGATTGATTTTCTTTATATTAATTTACCTTTACTGTTTTGTGTTTGTGGTTTTTTTATACTGTGATGGTCATGTCTTGACACGAAAACAAATAACTGTATAAGTAAATCTAAGTAGTAGTTTCAAAATGTTGTTTGGAGGTGATTTAATTCTTGTATTAATTTGAATTTCTATAACAAAATATGATTTTGTAATGTATTAGTATTTTCAAGTGATAAATTGATTTAGATATAATAAGTATGATATATGTTTGTATTTTTCTGCATTTATGATATTCTTGAAAATATTAATATTTTTAGATAAATTGTTATTCCATTATAAATACTTTTGTATTTATGATATTCTTGAAAATATTAATATTTTTAGATAAATTGTTATTCCATTATAAATACTTTTGTATTTGAGATTTGTTACATCATATCCAACATCACTCAACCAAATATGATTCTTATATCCTTCCAAGTGAATGAAATATCACTTATGAATAAAGTCATTGAAATTGAACAAGATTTAGATTATTATTTTAATTAAATACACATCAATTTTTAGTTATATTTACTTTAGTTATTATTAGTTATTATTGATATATTTGTTTTTTTATATATATTGATTATGAATAATATTAAAGTTAAAATTGAATATTAAAAAAAATAAATTTACATTTTGATGTACAACGAATTCTCTCTTAAATGATTTTTTTAACTAAAAATAATAAAATAATTAACAATATAAAATTTATAAGGTTTAAATAACTTTTTAATCCCATATAATAGGAGTCTTTAAATTTAGTTAACTTATTTATTTTTTGCTATAATTTTATGATTATTTTTATTTTAATTTCTACCTTAATTTTTTTTCGCTAAATATATATATATATATATATATATATATATATATATATATGATATCATCACATATTAATAACTACACTAAGCAAAATATCATTCAAGATCAAGACATAAAAAAAAGAAAAACTCTAAGAAGTACTTAACATTCAAAGAAAGGATCACTAAAAGAAATATTAAAATGTTTAAAGAAGAACTTATAAAGGCTAACTATATGCTTAGACTATAATTTTTTTTATTTTCTTGTAGAAGTTATAACTTTTTCATATTTTGGTATTTTTGTGAAATAAACCTCTAGTAAGAATTTCCTAAGCATGGTTCTTATTATCCTTGAAGTTTTAAAAAAGGTTTGAAACCCATCTCATTTCAATTTTGGTCCACGTTTTTTATTTGATTCTTAATTCCTTGATTTTTTTTTTTTTTCTAGTTCTATCCCAATCATATACATTATTTTCCTCCCATTTCTATAATCTTCTATTGAGCTCTTAAATTGTTTACTACATGGATTTCATATCATTTTGTATATGCGTGATTTATTCCATAGAAACTTTTATTAATACGATCCAATTAGTTGAGTATGATAAATAGATAAATTTAAGATAATATTTGGGGTAAAATATTTCATTTTGTTTTCATCAGAAGATCCAAAATTTTATAGATTATATCATGTACTTGTTATGAAAAGTCAATAAATGATGATGTCAACAAAATAGTTACATCAATAAATAATGTAATTGAAGACTAAAATTAAATAATATATTTATACAAAGTTAAATAGAAAAAAAAATACTAACATATTTGTGAAGATTAAAATTAAAAAAAAAAGTAAGATTTTATAAGAGATAAAAGAAAAATGTAATATATTTATAAGAATTAAATAAAAAGGTAGTTACATGACTAAAAAAACATATGTATAAGGATTAAAACAATAAATTGTTAGATATTTTTTGTTATTATATTATATCTAGTAAATATTTGTGATTTATTTTCTGAAATCAATTATCTTTTAGTTTTTCGGTTTTTTTTCCGTTATGTGGTTATGAACTCTGTGATGGTTAGAGCTCTATAAATACCACATATGCTCTGAGGTTTAAGGTCACCAAATCCACTCTCTTTCACAGTATTCCATACCATCAGGTCTAGAGAGTTAGGGTTCGAAACCGACGCTTAGAGAAATTCATTTAGAGCAATGGCTGGAGGTTAGTTATACTTTTTTCGCTTCTGCTTCTTTAATAAAATTTTTTTTCATTCGGTATCAGAGCATGGTTTTTATCTCTGTCTTGCTCTAAATTTATTTTCACAAAGTATTCGTTTTTCTTGCTCTAAATATATTTTTATAAAGTATGCATTTTTTTCATAAGTTATTTTATGAAAATTTATATATTCATGTTCAAATTGCAGCCAATTTTCATATGAGTATTGAAATTTGACTTATTGTGCAATTTTTTCCCCAATATTGAAGGTTTAATTAGATATATGGAATTTAATGTGATTTCGGTATTTAATCGAAACGATATTACGGCGTTACTAGAAATGTGTTTTCCCAGTTTGTGGTTTCTTCATGAGATTTTATTTTTCGAATTAAAATGTTTTGGGCCATATAGGATTTTGGAATCAAAATGTTTTGGATCATATGGGATTTTTTTTTTCGAATTAAAATGCTTTGGGCCATATAGGATTTTGGAATCAAAATATTTTGGGTCATATGAGATTTTGTTTTTCGAATTAAAATGTTTTGGGCCATATAGGATTTTAGAATCAAAAAGTTTTGGACCATATGGGATTTTGTTTTTGTAATTAAAATGTTTTGGGCCATATGGGATTTTGTTTTTGGAATTAAATTGTTTTGGTCTTTCGTTGGATTTGCATTTTAGGTTTTATGCAATTTTTTGTTTTTCTCAGTAATTGAACCGAAGTATGTGGGGTGTTTGGGAAATGGTTCATTTTTTTTTTTAATTTCCGAAGTGTATGTGTAATTAAAATTAAAAATTTTAATTCAATTAAGAAATGAGATTGTGGTCTGTTGGAATTTACGTTGCTTTAAAATCATAAATTGAACCCAAATTCGTAAATTTATGGGATTTAGGGATTTAATCTCAAGATATTGCATTTTGGGAATTTAATTCATTATTTTTCAAAACAAATCTCAAGATATTTGGAAAAGGTTTCATTTTTAATCTCCGAAATGTATGTTTAATTAAAATATTTATAATTAAAATTAAAAATTTTAATTCAATTAAGAAATAGGATTGTGGTCCGTTGGAATTTACGTACGTGGGTTGTTTGGATTTAGATTTTCAAAATATTAACCACTATACTATATATATATATATATTATGAAATATATTTAGTTATTTATATTTTTAATATACGTTTTAAAAATATTATTTGACTATTTGCATTATCAAGAAGATTAAATGCAAATATTTGGTTCTTTTAAATGTTTGGTGAAAGATATAATTCTGATAAATTAGAGAGTAGCCACAACATCTTTAATTTTTATATATATCATATTATAAGCATTAATTGTAATTAATTACATGTAATATGATAAGATGTACCCACATGAATTTTATTATATTTATGTGATTAATTAGGATAAAATGTTGGATTATATTTCTTAATTTACCCACAGGGATTGAGAAAAAGAACATAGTCTAATAGTTTTGTCATAAAGTGATGGGTCAAATTTGAATAGAACTTTAGCCCACAGGTAGGTTTTATGTCATTAGATCCATCAAGGCATATTTTTACATTAGTAAAACGTGACATTTGTCATAAAGTTATGAATCTAATAGTCTGGTTGTGTTGTTCCGCTTCTAGATTTGCTAGAATAGTGTTGGAGTACTAGATGAGTGTGATAGTGCATGTCTAGGAAAACTCTGGCTAGGAAAGATTTGCTATTTAAGCGTGTCCACTAGTGACCCACCTCTCTTTCTTGGGGACTTACCTGGTTTACTGGTTCACGGTTTATCGTTATTCCAATAGGCAATACTATTCATAGTGAGAAACATAGTCTAATAGATTTGTCATAAAGTTACATGAGTCTAAATTGAATAAAACTTTAGCCCATAGACAAGTTTTATGTCATTAGATTCATCAAGGCGTATTTTACATTGGTAAAACTGTGACATTTATCATAAAGTTATGAGTCTAAATTGAATAGAACTTTAACCCAGAGGCAAGTTTTATGTCATTAGATTCATCAAGGCATATTTTACATTAGTAAAATGACATTCAACATATAGTATGAGTCTAAATTGAATAGAACTTTAGCCCGCAGGCAAGTTTTATGTCATTAGATTTATCAAGGCATGTTTTACATTGGTAACACATGACATTCATTATAGTCTCAATTTGTGATAGTGAGCATGTATTTTTGCAGTTTCACAATCTGTAAATTTTTCTAATATCAATTGTGGTGTTCCCGAATTAATAATAATAAAAAATTATAAGAAGAGGTCTAAGTGTCTCTTCTGTAAGAGGAAAGGACACATGAAGAAGGACAGTGCCAAATTTAAGAATTAGTTAGGAAAGAAAGGTGATTTCTTTACCTTTGACTGTTATGAATATAATTACTAGTATTGTGGATTGATTTCGGATCTACAATCCATGTTTGTAATACCTTACAAGGTATGCAAAACTTGAGGAAGTAGGATGAGTTCACATGTAGAGGCCACTGGGACATGCAAATTAACCTTAAGTAGTTTTTTTTGTTTTATATTTGGAGAAGACCTTCTATGTTCTCAGTTTAAAAAAAAAAAAATTGATTTATGTTTCACAACTTACACCTTTGGGTTTTTTCATTTATTAATTTTGGTTTTACCTTATGAATAAATCAAGGTTGTTGGTTTTGGTCAATTATGAAATGGTTTTTCCTCCATATATTTACAAAATGAAACTACTCATAATTACATGCATGTTTCTTCTAAGTTAAAGCGATGTGTTATGAATGAGGATAATTCATCACCTTTATAGATGATTACTCACAATATATGTACCTTTACTTACTTCGTTCTAGATGCCTTCAAAATTATTAAGGCTAAAGAAGAGTTACAATACGGAAAACGAATTTAGATCAGACATAGGTGGAGAATATTATGGTAGATACACAAAGAGTGGAAAGACACCTGGTCCATTTGTGAAATTTCTTCAAGAGCATGAGATTGTTGCCCAATACACTAAAGTAAGGGTTTATCACAAGAGAAGAAACTAGACCCTAGGACTATTAGTGGGCTTTTCATTAGATGTGCTGAAAAATCCAAAGGGTATAGATTCTATAGTCCATCTCATAGCACTAGAGTTGTGAAATCAAGAAATGCAAGATTTCTTATAAATAACTTGATTAATGGGAGTGATTCTATTCAAGATATTAACAAAGTTTTAGAGAGGTTTATCATGAAAGTGATTTTGAGCAGGAACACATACTCTATATGCTTCAACTGTTGGAAGTCTTAGGTCTGTATCAGACCAGACATTACATTTGTAGTTGAAGTTTTGGGAAGATATCAGAATAATTCAGGTATTTACCACTGGAAAATTGCAAAGAAGGTAATAAGATACCTTCAAGGAATAAAGGATTCCATGCTCATATGTAGACGGATTAATAAATTTGGAAGTAGTAGACTACTATTACTTCTACTATAGAGACTAAGTTCGTTTCTTGTTTTGAGACTACTGGTATGGTTGAAGAGTTTTATATTTGGGCTTAATTGTTAAGCCATTGAGATACATTGTGACAACTCTGCTGCGATACTTATGGTTAAGAATAATAAGTCGAATTAAGTACATCAACATTAAAATATCTAACCATAAGAGAACGTGATAAGGAAAAAGAAAATGGTTATTGAGCACGTTAGCACTGAGTTGATTATTACCGATCCTTTTAGGCATGCTACTAAAGAATTTTAAGGATCATGTAGCACATATGGGACTTAGTTCCATTATGTGGTTTGTAAAACTCTTATTCAGTTTGATGATTTCTCATTTAGTTGTGCACATATTTGTTTAACTTGAGAAATATCATTTAGTTTGACCTAGAATAAGCATAAGGTTTATTCATTAAGTTATGAGTTTTTGATAAGAGGCTTTATGTATTGTGATACATGGGAGATATTATTCGTTATTAGAGGACCTGTCATCATGATCCGTATATTTAGTTTCTTTTGAAATTGATATTGGAATAAATGGACCAAGTGGGAGGAGAATGTTAGATAATTTTTCTTATTATATTATATCTAGCAAATATTTGTGGTCCATTTTTTGAAGCCAATTATGTTTTAGTTTTTCAGTTTTTTTTCTGTTATGTGGTTATGAACTATGTGATGGCTAGAGCTCTATAAATACCACATATGCTCTTAGGTTTAAGGTCACCAAATCCGCTCTCTTCTACCGTATTTTATACCATCAGGTCTAGAGAGTTAGGATTCGGAACCGACGCTTAGAGAAATTCATCTAGAATAATGGCTAGAGGTTAGTTATGCTTCTGCTTCATTCATAAAAGTTTTTCATAAATAACATATTTTTTTAAAATTAATTAACATTAAAATAAAATTAATTAACAAATAACCTGAAAACGGATAGTTTAACTTAAATCTCATGTTTAGACTTTGTTTTTCACTTATACTTCTTCCAAATTGATTTTGGCTGTTGAACATATTTTAGACTTTTTCCTTCGTACTATTTATAAAATAAATATGATTTTTCTTTTCTTGTACATAAAATCTCCTTTGCAATGTTCCTTTTTTTTTTTAATCCTTAATTCATTGATTATTAGTCTTGTATAAGATCTCGGTCTTAAGAATTAAAAAATATTTAATTATAATAATTAAATTATTTTTAAAGTTATAAAAAATTAAATTATAAATAAAAAATTATAAAAGTATAGATCTTATTTGAAATAAAACTTACAAGATTTTTAAAAATAATGTGGCATGATTAGATATACTTAAAATAAAATAAGACACCATAAATGGTGTTAAAAAACTCTTTTATTAAAAATTGTATATTGATGCGACATTTTGTTAACATCAATATTTACTGATTTAATATTTTAAACGATAACATTTTTTAAGTTTTTTAAAAAAATAATATTATTTTAATATTTTATCACAGAATTGTATTTTATTAAAATTTAATTAAAATACTTAATTTATTTTTTAGATTTTTTTTCAATGATAATATTTTTTTAATATTTTATTACAAAATTATATCTTATTAAAATTTAATTACAAGATTAAATTTATTTTTCTAATTTTTTTTTAAAATAATATTATTTTAATATTTATTACAGAATTATACTTGATGAAATTTAATTACAAGAATAAATCTATTTCTTAATTCTACACATATTTTTTTTAATATAAGAAAATAAAAATAAAAAATTTTAATATTAATTTTAAAATTTAAATAATATTTATATATAAAATAAAAAAATTAATATATTATTTAAATATATTTAAATAATTATTAAAAATAATAAATAATAATTTTTTATTATATTATATATATATATATTAATATATAATTTTAAAAATTACTATTAAATAATATAAATATATTAAATATAAAATTTA
>BDMB01000048.1:377974-420464 GCA_016859785.1 Macrotyloma uniflorum
ATTTAATTTATGTAATATATTAAAAAACTTAAATATTATATTTAAAAATAATATGTAATATTTTTCACTTTATAAATTATAAATATTATATTAATTAAACTTTTTTTTTAAATAATAAAATATAAATATTATTTAATTAGATAAAAAATTATTATTTATTAATAGAAAATAAATTTAAAATTAAAAAATAATAAAAAATAATAAAATTTAATGCATAATGATTAGATTAGAAGAAGAAAAAACATAATAAAGTATACATAAGTACACTCATTCATTTTAAGTGTTTTTCGTAATATTTTAAATTTTTTAATTATTAATTTTTTTATTTTATATATAAATATTAAATATATTATTTATTATTTTTAATAAATATATTTATAAAAATTATTATCTATTATTTTTAATAATTATTTAAATAATATATTAATTTTATTATTTTATATATAAATATTATTTAAATTTTAAAATTAAAATTAAAATTTTTTATTTTTATTTTTTTATATTAAAAAAAAATATATAAAATTAAAAAATAAATTTAATCTTGTAATTAAATTTCATCAAGATATAATTTTATAATAAATATTAAAATAATATTATTTTTAAAAAAAAAATTCAAAAATAAATTCAGTCTTATAATTAAATTTTATCAAGATATAATTTTATAATAAAATATTAAAATAATATTATTTTTAAAAAAAAATTAAAAAAAATAAATTTAGTATTGTAATTAAATTTTAACAAAATATAATTCTATAATATAATATTAAAATAATATTATTTTTAAAAAAATTCCGACAGACATTTTCTCATAGTTACACCTTACTTAACAAACTAATTATAAAAAGTGAAAAAAAAATAACAAAAATGAAAACAAACAAAATAATTTTAAAGAAATTAAAATAGGGACAAAGTTTTATTTAAATCTATTTAAAAAATATATATATTTTTCCTACCAAATCAAGAATACTACAATGCATGTAATGTTCTTTCTATATATAGGTAAATCATCATTTTGAATTACTTTCTCTGCCTCTTCTAAAATGCTATTGAGACTATGATTCACTATAAAATTTAATGCATAAACTTTAATTTAATAGTATATAACTTGTTTCACATTTTATAAATATTTTTAAGAAAACTAAAAAAAGTTAAATATAAAAAACAATGTACTTTAAATTTAAATAAAAGCATTTAAAGAATAAGGAAAATTTTCAATTTATTAAATTTTTATTGATTTAAGTTAAAATAAAATAAAATGTCATGCAACTGATATTCAAAATAGAAGAACTTCGTTTTCTTTTGTAATGTTTTATCATAATATCTTTTAAAGAAAATTATATGGATAACAGTAGATGAAAAATATAACTTTAAATTCATACATTGATGAGAATCTTTTAAATTTATTAATAATTTTTATCATCAATTGATAATTTAATTTTTTTATAATTTAAATTATATTAAAAAGGAAAAAATCACATGAAAATAAGATGAGATAAGACCTGTTCTATATTATAAGTTATTATGAGTGAAAGTCACGATCAAAGTATCCAAGAGACTATTTTTTTCATCAGTGAGAGAAACAACACAAAGAACACATAGTTGAAGCCTTATTTGACTAAAGCAATTTTAATATAATTATTTATAAATTTAATTCTGTATTTTTCACTGCTATGACAATGAATATAACCCTGGATAGAGTTGTTGTGGTGAAAGCAATTTATTTATTTATTTATCAAAGTATCATATTCTTATTTGCCTAGTTTACAAATTTAGCATACTCTAAATATATCCAGAGTTTGTTGTCACTGTCAAAAAGACTTCACGATAGGAAAAGATTCCACTTGATACCCTTTAAAGTACCTTTTTATCACTACTAATTTTTTCACTTTACTTTTGCTTTAATTAATATAATAGTGAAGAGTGAGTACAAAGGCATTTCCCTCCTTTAAAAGTGAAATCTTGTAGTTTACTAAAATAGAAACAAGGTCTAAAAATTGACATGATAACTATTGAGTTTGACCAATGATATTGATAGCCACATGCTGTCATTCCTCAAACAGTTGCTATTAGTGAATGGTATTGGTAAGGTAATCCACATTTGAAATTTCCCATTATACAACCTTCAAGTCTCAAAAACAACGTTGGAATTAGGACATGGTGCAAACTCAGTGAATTGGCTAGTGTTTCCTTTGTTTCAAGCAAAGTCTTCTTACATTATACTTCAAGACTATCATCATTACTTGCATTTTTTGCAACCCTGAGACACATACTAACAGAGAAAACAAAATCAAGAACTTAATATAAGTATATATAAATTGAGAAGTATAGTTTATTCAGCCAACATAGTAAGATCTAAGGAAATAGTAACCAAGTGGAGATTCAAGATGAAAATGAAATCCTTTGCTCACCTTTTCTTTATGTTGTTTATTGTGGTCTTTTCTAACATCCAAATTTGCTTGGGAGACTGTGATAACCTACAGGATACTTGTCCAGCAGTTCCACCCAATAAGCAGACCATATTCATCAATGGACTGCAATGCAAAAACCCAGTTAATGTAACAGCTCAAGATTTCGTGACCACAGAACTGAGAAATGCTGGCTCTACAGACATTTTTGGCGCATCTATGAAAATTGTGAGTGCTGCTGAGTTTAGTGGTCTGAATACTCTTGGCCTCTCCATTGGAAGAACTGATCTTGATGGGAATGGCCTGGTAAACTTCCACTATCATCCTAGAGCTACTGAGATGATCTTTGTTACCAAAGGTGTGTTGTTGGCTGGATTTGTTGATACCAAAAACCAGTATTTCCAGAAGTTGATTAAAGTAGGTGATGTGTTTGTGTTCCCCAAGGCTTTGTTCCACTTCTATCTAAATACTGATTTTGAAAAAGCCACTATCTTCTCAGTGTACAATAGCCAAAATCCTGGCTTTGTATCCCTTAGTCCTAAAACTTCTGACACAACATTGGAATCACTAGACGAGATCAAGAGGAAACTCATTTCACTCTCTACCTCTGAGCCTCAAGATGTAAACAGTTTCATCTCTCCAGGATCGGAAAGCATTTACAGTTAGCCATTTCAATCTATTCTCTATTGACTTCCACAATGTTAGTTCAATGACATGTTACCGCATGTTTTGTTTGGTTATTGATTGTACTCCCAAGTTATATACATTATTATTACTTTTCTTATATCTATAACTGTTTCAACCTTTTCTTTTCAACATTATTTTTTATCAGTAGAAATTGAACACAACAATTTACAAATTTAGAGTCTGATTAGTTCCATAGCCCAATATATTATCTAAAATAGAAAGATTGGAAATAGGTAAAAATATCTTTAGGAATAATTTTCTCTCACTTAGCATTAATGAGTACTTTCTATACAGTCTAATAATAGAAAGGAATCATTAGAGTTTATTAACGAAAAAAAATGAATTTCCTAGATCTATATACTGTTGAGAATCTTGAATCCGATCGATAACATGAAGTAGAATGGAAAAGCAAAAGAACTGCAACATGGCAAGAGATTCCCTTTCTTTCGAGTTCAGGTGTGAGAACTAAACACTTTTATTATTCATTTATTCAACATGAATTATGGGGTTCGACCTCTTTTATAATCATTGACCCTTTTGTTATCAAGTGTAGTATCAAGAAATGATGACTTATGTCATTACAACAGTTATAAGAATTTTTAACAACTTGTCAAGTCTACTGGTATATACGTAAACAATGGTTACTACATAAACATACAAATCGGTAACACTGATACTGACAATCAGTAAGATGGTAATGGTATTTAAAAGCACATGGAAAATAAGTCAATGCTAGAACTCATTTGAAATCACATTAGGTTGTTCCCTTGAGCCTCATCCAACTCATTTTTTAGAAAAAGTTGTTGATATTCTTTAAGTTCTTCTTCCACCACCTGATATATGGTTGATAATTCGAATAAGTTCATCGAACTGAACAATTTATTATACAAATACAACAAAAATAATATAAAATTATGAAGAAATTAATTAAAATAGAGTAAAATCATACTAAAAATAAATTCAATTGATGTCTACATAATAATTTACTAAAAACAATATTCTCTTCTTTAGAGTTCCGGAGAATTTGTAGAGATATTCAAACTTTTTTCTCTTATTTTGCACTGAACAACTCTAATCCAAGGTCAGTATTAGATTTCTATTTATAAGAAAAGCAAATCTAATTAGCTCTGTAATGCATGCATAATGCATATAAGGGATATGTGAATAGTATCACTTAGGGACACGTGAATAATATCATTTTTATAATAACCTGACCACACATGAGACAAAACAATATATAATAAGAAGTACATATTCAGATGAAAAACAGATTAGGTAAAATTATCAAATACATTATCCATCAAACTCTTCAAGTACTTAAAATATTACAAAGAGTCAGTATGACACTCATAATTTATAAAAATAATTTATATATATATATATAATATTATAATTTTTGTAGAGTATTTTTTTTAAAGTAAAATGAATTTAAAATTTTAATACTTCATATACATTTATATATATATATATAGAGAATAATTTACAAATATATATATATATATGGGCAAATATTTGTTCCATATGGAGTTTGAATATTAAATAATTACAATTATCTTTTGAAAATATGAAAAATTATATTAAAATATTAAAATCACATACTAATAATTCTATTAAACAGGTTCTATTAAACTATATATAGCTACCTATACTACTCTAACAATTAGGGGGAAAAAATCTTCATAAAAGGTTTAGAAAACTTTGATCTCATCATATGAGAGTCAGAGAGCTAAATGCTCCGTTCATCCGTCATCACTTCAGCACTTGTCATTCTTCCTCCAAATACCTTCATGAATAGTCTGGTTACATCATAGTTGAGGAACTAGAATTGATATCTTAAGGGTATAAGATCTCTTACCCTATATATATATATATATATATATATATGGATTATTTTTTTTTGTTATCTGCAATACAAAAGGATACACTATAGGATAAATATGTGTGCATATACAAGGATAACGGAGTTGTGACCGTCTAAACTTAGTGTTATAAGTCATTAATCCTATAATTATATTATATATCTATTAGTTTAACATGATGATAAGGACCTTGTTAGGATTTTCAAATAAAACCTCTCGGCAAGTGTACTGAATAGAGGGCATCGAACACAGGGATTTGGTAGAGATGTGCAAACAAGGGTCTCATGTATTAACAAAGTTCAAAGTTTGATGTTGGTAACGTAAATAAAAAAATAAAATACTATAACACGTACGAACGAATGAGAACATATAGGAATCAGATTCTTTTCAACTCGTAAACAAAATAATCCAACGCTTTATCCTAATTATCAAAATAAATTTAGTTTTCGACCATCCTTGATCGAAAACCTTAAAAATCTCCAAAACCCTTTCAATTTCTTTAGAAGATTAATAGAAATTTCTACGATAAAAATTTGATTTTATAAAACCCAATTACCCTACTTTCGTTCCCAAAATTAGGAAAATTGAGGTTAGGGTTGAATTCAAAAAAGGTATTATGTTCCCACAAAATACCAATTCAATGATGTAATATGAAAGAGCACAACCAAAATCCTAATCAAAACAAAGAATTGCATAAATGAATAAAAGTATGAAAAATTACAATGTGAATCCAATCCCTATACAAGAAAACATCAGCCACTCGCGGTGGTTTGCTTCATAAACATGATTACAAAGAGGAAATCTTGGATAAAATGCTGTAATAGGAAGATTTAGGCCCTTTTCCAAGCGAAACCCTAGCTCCGATGTGCATAGAAGTGTGTGTAAAGGTTGTGTTTTTTTGTCTCTTCAAATAGGACGTTTGATAGTTATTTTCACATTCGCGTGTCAGCGGTTAGTTCCTTTATATCTGACTATTAGGCAGTTAGTTAGAAATAGTTAGCTATAAATACGTAATGTTGGGCTGGAGAAAGAAAAAAAAATGTAATTCAAGTACAATCTTCTTGTAATTCTCTCATATCAATAATCATTCTCGAAGCTCTTCTCTTCCGTGGGCTTCCTGTTTCTGTAGATTGGTTCTTCGAATTAATATTCCTAGAACTAAGAAATTTGTTAACAAGTGATATCAGCCTGTTCGATCGCATGGTGTCTACACTAAATGCGGCAACTATCAAAGAAATAGAATAGCGTTTGTGTTCACGATTGGAAGGTCGGTTGATAGAATTGGTTGGCTCTATGCAGAAATCATTGGCAGAATTGTTCACAAATCAGGTTCAAGAATTGCGACAGCAAAACCTTGAAAGCAGGCAGTTTGCTTCTGAGGGAGGTTTGCATCACCATTCTTCGTCATATTCTTGTGGAACACGTCTTGCTCGTATAGACTTTCCTAAATTCTCTGGGGACAACGTGTAATAGTGGATTTATCAATGGGAAAACTATTTCTTTATTGATAATACTCCTTTCGATATATGTGTAAAATTGGCAATTATTCATTTGGAGGGTCGTGCTTTGCAATGGCATACGGCATTTTCACGATCTTCGAGTTTTTCTCCGCTAATATCTTGAGAAGATTACACTCAATTACTGATGGAAAGATTTGGAGATGTTTGTGATGACCCTATGGCGGAACTCATGGGTTTAAGACAGAAGAGAAGTGCGAGTGAACATCATGAAGAGTTTGATTCTATAGTTACTCGCTTGAATCTTTCAGAGGAGTATATGTTGAGTTCTTGGGAGATTTAAAGAAAGACATTCAGATGTTGGTACAAATGTTTCAACCCACCACGGTAAGAAGAGCTTTTACATTGGCTCGAATGTATGAAGCTGCCAATTCTAATTCATTACACTAGTTCTTCCCAAGCCTAGCAAGGGTATACTGGGATCTAAACCTACTGCTGTTTCTTCTTCTACGCCTAGGATGAAGCCTAATAGAACTTTAACTCCTGTTTATATGAGTGAAAGAAGGGCTAAAGGCCTTTGCTATTTCTGTGATGAGCCTTACACTCAAGAACATAGCTTAACACACAGGAAGATTCAGATACATGTGTTAGAAGTTGAGGAGGGGAAGATGTAGAGAGTCAAGATATAGTACCTCATGAAGATAATGTACAAGAAGACCCTTCTCAAGGGACACCACAGATTTCAGTTAACGCATTAATTGGAGTTGTAAGTTTCAGAACAATGAGAGTTACTGGGTTTCAACCCACAATTTCTTAGATATTCAGGTTGCTCAAAAGTTGGGATGCAAAATTTCAACCGTAGACCCGATACAAGTAATAGTTGCGGATGGATCCAAATTAACTATGGCTTCTGTGGTGAAGGGATTTACATGGTTTATTCAACAGACAACTTTCACTTTCGATCTATTTTTTATTCTTTTGGGATGTTGTGACTTGGTGTTGGGAATAGAATGGTTAGTAACTTTGGGGATATTGTGTGGAGTTTTGATAAATTGACTATGGAGTTTAAGGTGAAGGGAAAGAAGCATGTCCTTCGAGGTGGTTCATCAAACGCTATTAAAACTGCTAGAAAATAGCAATTAAACAAGGCCCTAGATTCAGGGGTGCATATTTCTATGATTCAGTTTTGTGAGAAAGAAGGAGAGTTGTTACAGTCCCTCACAACCCATGCAGACCAGCCACATGTACCACCTTGAATAGAACAACTTTTGGTGGAATTTGAAGACATATTTCAAGAGCCAAGTAAACTGCCCCCATTTAGAGAAGGACATGATCATAAGATATCGCTGATTCAAGGTGCGAATCCTATAAATAAAAGGCCATACCGATATGCAAGACAGCAAAAGGACATTATTGATAAGTTGGTACAAGAATATCTAAAATCAAGAGTAATACAGAATAGTAGTAGCCCATATGCCAGTCCTGTGGTATTGATGGGAAAGAAAGACGGATCATGGAGGCTATTTGTGGAATATCAGGAGTTAAATAGGAACACTGTGAAAAATAAGTTTCCTATTCCTTTGGTGGACGATTTACTAGACAAATTACCTGGCTCTTCAATATCCCTTGGATGTGCATAAAACAACATTCAGAACTCATGTTGGCCACTATGAGTATGTAGTGATGCCATTTGGTCTCACTAATGCTCTTGCAACTTTTCAAGGATTAATGAATACAGTATTTCAAAAGTTTTTAAGGCAGCTTTTGCTGGTCTTCTTTGATGATATCTTGGTTTACAGCAAAAATTTGGAGGAACATGTGAATCATTTGAGGCAAGTATTAATCACTCTCAAGGATAATTGCCTTTTCGCTAAAAGAAACAAGTGTTATTTTGCTGTCTCAAGGGTGGAGTACTTGGGCCATTTTATTTCTGGTGCAGGAGTTGCAACTGATCCAAACAAGATTGAAGCTATGGTCACTTGGCCTCTTCCTAGAACCATTAAACAACTCAGAGGATTCTTTGGCCTTGCAGGTTATTATAGGAGATTTGTGAAAGGCTATGGTTTAGGTCAAGCCCCTAATTGATATGTTGAAGAATGATGGATTTATTTGGTCCTCGACTACTAAATTAGCATTTTAGAGGTTAAAGGAATTGCTCCACTGTGCTCCTATGCTGGCTCTTCCTGGTTTCTTTAAGGTGTTTGTAGTAGAAGTGGATGCTTCAGGAGGGGGAATTGGGGCAGTCCTTACGCAAGATCAACATCCTATAGCCTATATTAGTAGGGTTCTCAATCTTCAACAACAATGCTTATCTACTTATGAGAAGGAACTGCTAGCAGTAGTATTTGCTGTACAAAGATTGCGACACTATCTCTTGAATAGAAGATTTGTAGTTAAGACTGATCATTACAGTCTTAAGTACTTATTGGAGCAAAGATTAAACACTAACTTCCAACAAAAGGGGTTAATCAAACTTATGGAGTTTGATTTTTTTTATAGAATACAAGAAGGGGCAAGAAAATGTAGCAGCGTATGCCTTATCAAGAAGAGATGCAGTAGAATGTAGCACCATGGTAACCCTTCAATTGAAATATGATTTAGTTGACAGGATTCATCAATCTTGGATTCATGATATTCCATTACAGAAATTGATCAAAGAAGTACAGGAAAATCCAAACTCACATAAGCACTATCAATGGCAGTAGGGTGAATTGAGAAGGAAAGGGAAGTTAGTGGTGGGAAGTGATCTAAAATTGAGAAATGAATTGCTGCAATGGCTATATACTTCAGCAGGAAGTGGACATTCAGGAGTTAGTGCTACAATGAAGAGAGTCAAGGCTGTAGTTTACTGAAAGGGATTGATTAGTGATGTATCTAAATTTATCCAGCAATGTGCAATTTTTCAGCAATGTAAATATGACACAAATGCTTCTCCTGGGTTGCTGCAACCTCTTCCCATACCTGATCACATTTGGCAGCATATAACTATGGTTTTGATTGAAGGTTTGCCTACTTCATTTGGCAAGCAAGTGATTTTTGTGGTGGTGGACAGGTTAAGTAAAGCTGCTCACTTCATGGCTCTAACTCATCCCTATATATCCAGTGAAGTTGCTCAATCATTCATGGATAATGTCTAAAAATTGCATGGATACCCGGAAACCATAACCAGTGACAGGGATCATGTGTTCATCAGTCAATTTTGGCATGATTTCATGGTTTTTCAAGGAGTGCAGGTTCAGTTATCAACCAGCTATCATCCTCAAACGGATGGTCAAACAAAAGTGGTCAACAGGTGCTTAGGCACCTACCATAGGTGCATATGTGCTGATACTCCTCACAACTGGTCTAAATGGCTTCCATTAGCTAAATGGTGGTATAATACTACTTACCATACCTCCACAAAGGCTACACCATATGAGAGTATGTTTGGGCAGCCAGCTCCTATAAACTTACCCTATTTACCTGGAGAATCTAAAATTGAGCTAGTGGACCAAAGTTTAGCTAAAAGAGAAGAAATGTTGAAGCTGATCTGATTTCATTTAAAAAGGGCACAAGAAAGAATGAAACAGATGGCTGATAAAAGTAGAACAGATAGACAAGCAGGTTTCAGTGGCCTTCAGGAAAAATGTAAAGCTCATTCCTAAGTACTTTGGTCCTTACAAGGTAGTGGATCGAATGGGTCAAGTAGCATATAAGTTGGATCTACCCTCTACCAGTAAAGTTCATTTTGTGTTTCATGTTTCCCAACTTAAAAAGCATGTGGGAGAAGCTGTGACTACTACCGCCCTACCTTATCAACAAAAAGATGCTTTTGTTGATAAGGAACCTGAGTATATATTGAATAGGAAGACAGTAAAGAGGAATGGCATGGCTGTTACAAAAGTTTTGGTTAAATGGAAGCATTTGCTAACTGAAGATGCAACATGGGAATTCTACTATGACTTAAAGAAGAAATATCCTTTGTTCCATCCTTGAGGACAAGGATGTTGTTAAGGAAGGGGAATTGTTATGAAATAATTGTATAATGGGACATGTGTCAGCTGTTAGTTCCTTTATAACTGACTATTAGGCAGTTAGTTAGAAACAGTTAGTTATAAATATGTAATGCTGGGCTAGAGAAAAAAAAAATGTAATTCAAGTACAATCTTCTTGTAATTCTCTCATATCAATAATCATTCTCGAAACTCTTCTCTTCCGTGAGCTTCTTGTTTCTATAGATTGGTTCTTCGAATTAATATTCCTAGAACTAAGAAATTTGTTAACAAATTAATTGTCTTGAGATTTCCAACTTTTCGGTCACTTTTCAACTTTTTTTTCTTCACATTTAATGATTTGCAATGGACTTAACAAAACTAGGGGTTTTTGCTGTCATTTATTTCTAAATCCTCTTAAAAAGTACTTTGAATTGATCTATTTTCCTTAACATATAAACACTCGACAGACCTATCATGAGTTTTATTTTGTTAAATGTAAGAGGAAGTTTCTTCATATTCATAATTCAAATGGTATAAAAAAAATTTTCATTCAATAATATAATTGATAATTATACACACAATAATTTAAATTAATATAACATAAATTCTAAATAACAACTCTTGTCATTTTTTTACTTTCGTCCTTTCTCACAATTTTTAACTATTATTTTGGACCCCTAAACACTACAACCCCACTACCCAAGTGACGCTAGTTCTATGCTAGTGTGGATAGTTGTTGGTTAGCAATACATTCCATGGATACTACATTGTATGTACAAGCCTCTTTGTCAAAAAGTATAGTCAAATTCATTTTGGAATGGAGTGTGAGGCCTATGATAGTCTCCAAGGACATTGTGCACATTAATATTTAGACCACTCCACCACTCTTCATTTCCCGTAAGTATCTAATCTTCCTAATCTACATAAAAGTGTATTTATGTGACTCATTCACACATAAATCAAACTTTAAATGATACAAATTTCTAAATTTCTATAGTTCTCTACCACTACATAGTTCCAAACTCTCGTAACAAAATATTATTTTAATAATCATTTAGTCATCTCTTACTATATCACATTAATCAATATTAATTCAATAACTACTAACACAACAAATTAATTCAAGTAGAATTAATTTGGAGTAAAAATAAAAGAAATAAGGTTTAGAAAAGAAATAAAAAAAAATTATTTTATTTTATTTTTTAAATCTATTTAGTGAATTTTTTTAATTTTTTTTTTAAAAGTATTCAGCGAATAAAAAATCTATTGAATGGATTCAATCACTACAAAAAAAGTTCATATTTTCCACGGAACAAATTCATGGGTAACACTTAAAAATCAGTGGGAAATTAATTTTTTCCCACGAACTTTCCACTGCCATAAGTTTGTAGGTAAAAGTCCAGTAGGAAATTATTTTTCATTATTTCTCACAAATAAATCAGTGGGAAATTTTCCACAAACAAATCAGTGGGAAATTTCTCACAAACAAATCAGTGAAAAATTTCCCACAAACAAACCATGGAAAGTTTTTTGTGTCCATCATTGGCATATTTGGGTAGAGTTGAATTTCTTGCTTTCTGATGGGATTTCCTGCAAAGTATAAAGGAAATCATAAATGCTCTCATGTTTGTACTAGAAAAGTAGACATTAAGATCAGTCATGGATGCAGTAAAATAAAAATTTCTCAAACACTTAAATGTGGCTTGGTTCTCCTAACTTAATGCTTTTAGAAGTAAGAACTTAAAATTGAGCATTACTTGCAGTTGCAAAGAAATGAAATGGTGGTGGAAAAGCTCATTCATGTGTGCCTATTTGTGGCTAAAGTTTCATTCTAGTCCTTCAGACATACTTTTAGGTGTTAATTAGTAATCTATTACCCTGCTTTCTAAATCTCAAATATAAAAGCACCTGATCCTCTACTTCTTAGAGTAAGTCCTGTATTTTATTACCTGTTTGTAATAGATTATTTTATATCTTTTATAGACTGATTCTAAGAATCCGGTAATTAAATCTCTTATAATCCATTTCTTTATAGTATATCTCCAAGAATATGTGATATTAAGGTAAAATATATGCTATGAGCCTATTTAAAAGGAAGGCTGAAGAACAATCAAGTTTTTCCAAAAAGATTGTGTGATCTCCTTCCAACTGTGTTTAAAATAACTGGAAATTAAATTTACTTATTTTCTTTGCCAAACTGAGACAAAAGAATTTAAATTGATACTCTTTGCCACTGTATAAAGTAGAAAAATTTCAGATTAAGAGACCAATTTGTACGAGACAATGCAAAATTTAACGACGAGTATAATATGAAGCAGAACGACATGAAGAAGATTGGAAATGGGTACAAGTAGTGGCCAGACAAATAATATGATTCAAAAACTTTGAGTTCGTTTTGAATATGTAATAAGAAGTAAATATCTGTAGTTGAAAAACTTTACCATCTGAATCTATGATTCCCTCATCAATCAACTTTGGGATGCAATCACATGTGGCCAACGAAGTAGCAGATGCAGGCCACAAAAGAGCTCCTTTAATTCCCAATCTGTGACCAACTTCCAGGGCCCAACCCATATTCACAGTGACAACAATGCATGTGATCTTATTGTTAGCATCCAATGCATTAATATCTTGTATGAGTTTGGGAAGCATAGCATGCATGTTGCTTTTGATAGAGAAAATAACTTTCTTGGGGTCATTTCTGTCATCTTCAGGGCCCAAACCATCTGGCAGTGTCACAAACTTCATCTGGGGTCCCTTGGGGTTGTCTAGCCCAGCACCTGCAGCATTTTCTCGTTTCTGGTTGAACTCTGTATTCAGAAAAGTGATCTTGCAGCCATGTATGGCAAGAACCTAAGACAACTGCTTAAGGGGATTCACATGACCTACACTTGGATATGGGATCAGAAGAAAGTGAGGGATGCCCATATGCTTGAAAATTGGTTTTCACTGCATCAACACTACAATAAAACAACATCATATAAAATCAGTATAACATAACATAAAACACGTCTTAAATTAAAAACAGAATGGATATTTCAAAAGTTAACATAGATCATTTAAGACATAATAAAACACTTTAATTTACCTAATCATTGCGATATCCACATTCATATAATGTATGATAGACACATATTAAAAACTATATTGAAGTGTTCATGTTTACTCTGTTCCATGGTTCCACCTCATAGCAAAAGATTTAAAGACATAAAAAACCACACTACATTTTCTCCCTCACATTTAGCTGCCTTAATCACCAGTACCAAAAGTAAACTTGGCAAATCTGTCAACTAGATAATTTTTTTCTCTACCTCGTGACCAAAGGCAGACAGAGAGCAAGTTCATTCCATTACCAATTCAGCATTGCAACTACCACAAACATTCCTAATGGTAAAGTTATCGTTTATCACGAATGTCGCCCTAATCTCAAAAAGCAACGCCATGAAAACAACACAAACAACTCCAAATTCGTGCCAACACCTTCACAAGCATCAAAACTGAAAAAACAAAACCTAAACACCGAGCAAGCACGCCAAGATCGTTCAAACTCAATTCAATACAAAAAAGAAAACAGACAACAAGGCAACCAAAACGACGTCGGTGACAACGATGAGAATTTAATATTGATGAGAATCGAAGAAAGCGAGCAACATCACCTCACAGCGCACGCCGTACCAAATGAGCCTCTGGACGTAATCCACGACCTCCCTCCGCCTCCGGTAAGCGATAAGCGTGGGCTGTATGTGGCGGAGAATCTCGGCCGTGGTTTGCTCGGCCGCCGCCCAGGCATCCAGCGCGATGGAGGAGGGATCGGGATTCGAAAGCGGAAGCGGCGGAGAGGGCGGCGAGGACCCGCAGGGGCGATCCTCCCCGAAAACGAGGCCGTTGGCATGAAGATCGCCCATCAGTGTCGTTAAAAGGGACGGAACCTGACCCGGAATCGGAGTCCGGACAGAGGAGAAAGAAAATAAAAGAAAAAGAGAGCGTGGTGTGAATCTCTAGCAACAGTGGCGCGTGTATGGTTTTTGAAGAGGAGAAAACGAAAAGCTAAGGAAGAAAGAAAAGGGAATTAAAAAAAGAAAATAAAAGGAAATTAATTTTTTTTCCATAAAAAAAAAATCAGTGAAAAATATTCAATGGGTAATTAATTTTTTTTCCATAAAAAAAAATCAGTGAAAAATATTCAATGGGTAATTAATTTTTTTTTCATAAAAAAAATCAGTGAGAAATATTCAATAGGTAATTAATTTTTTTCTCATAAAAAAAAAATCAGTGGGAAATATTCAATGAGTAATTAATTTTTTTCCCATAAAAAAAGATCAATGGGAAATATTCAATGGGTAATTAATTTTTCCCTATAAAAAAAAATCAGTGAGAAATATTCAATGAGTAATTAATTTTTTTCCCATAGAAAAAAATCAGTGAGAAATATTTCATGGATAAATCATTTTATTCTTATGTGAGTCTAAGGAAAAAGAAAATTTCGTCAAAGCTCTCAGTAAATTTAAAAATATAATAGAAATGGAAAAAATCACATAAAAAATAATGTAATTTGAGTGAACATTAATCTATATTTACACTAAGAACAAGATTTTATTTCTTTTTCAAATTATAAAGAACTTATAAAGATTGACAGTTCAAATATTTTACTTTTATAAACTACAAAATTTTTATTTATAAGTAAAATAAATCTAATTAATTGTGTAATGCATACTTAATGCACATAGGAAACATGTGAAAACTACTATTCGGAGAAACATAAATAATGTTACTCTTTTCACAATGCACCAATGAGAAAAACATCATCTAATAAAAAATACATCTTCATATACGCTTAAAATCTTATAGAGAGATAAACTTTCATAAAAAAATAATAAAACTTCTTTAAGCACAAATTTTAATGAATTGAACTTCACACAAAATATCCAAGGATGTAAAAACCAAGCTATTTTTCAACATCCCTTCTAGAAGTTGGATTGTATTACACATATTATAGTCTCGTGTTGACCTCAGAAGAGAACACTGAAGAACAAGTTTGACATTGCGGGGTTAAATACAGTGTAAGACAATTTTTAGTGACCATTCAACTATTTATGCATACATGCACAAGTTGTTTATAATTATGGATCGACATTCATGTTAGTCGCTTTAATGGCACAAACTAAAGTACTGAAACCAGAATGGTCAGACCAAATTCAATGAAATTACATGGTGCTTAGCAACCAATCTCAGAACAGAGGAAAAGTGAGACCATGATCCACAAGACGACTAAAAGGAAAGACTAACTTTTCTTAACGTATAACTTTTGATAAAATACTACAGTGATTAGATAAGGAGACTCACTTAAATTTCTGCTACTGAAGTTAATTTTGTTGCCAACTTAGCATATTCACTTCAGAGTTTAGACAATTCAACTGTTGTCTCTTGACTTTCTACGGTATAGTTCCAACTTTAACATTTAACTAGATATGGGGTATCTGATTTCTTAGAAAAATAAATAAATTTCATGCTATAAGATTTTTTTTAAGGTGAATCTTTTAAATAATTAAGAAATCAATACAAAATCACAAAGATGTGACTGCTTTAGTATTCAATAGTTTGAAGCCAACAGAAGCAAGAAAGAAATTTTATCCAAAAAAATGCAATAGAGTAAAATACAGTCCAAAATCACAAGATTATTCATGGTCCTATTCTCTAATATTTCCATGACATTCACTTCAATAGTATTTTCCTCGTGTCAAACTCAACATATTTGTTTCAAATATCCATATCAACAATATTTGAACTATTTACTTCATTTCAACACTTTCTAACACACCAAGTATTTTAAAAATAAAAATGATTCTAATTATACTTCAGTAACCTGCGGCATCCCCAAATAGAAACCAAATGTGATCATATGATGTAACTTTTATGATATAGCTCCGATAGGGTTTGAATGGTTACATTGAAAGTACAAAACAAGGTCCATATGAATGATTAATGCACATGATTAGCAAATGAGAATGTAATATTGAAAGTGTACGAGAGGATAAGAGTAATGATATATGTGCACCCCCTTTTCTAAGACACTCATACAATACCCCATAGTTCATTGAATACATTATATTTACACTCATGAAATAAGTTTCTGAAAACAAAATAAAAAAATTCTTCACGCAATCTAGTTATGCTAAACATGATTTGTTGTTGAACACAAATATGATATATTTAACAAATTATAAATATTGCGTGAATGTATAAAAAAAAATAGTGTCTAAATATCACTTTTATAATGATTAATACGGGAGAACAGTGAGAAATTGAACCGAGAAGCGCAACTAAAAAGACTTGTAAAAAGCTGAGATGTCTGCATAATAATCAAGGTGACTTCATCTATTGTAAATAAACTATTAATGGCAAGCTGTGTTGATGTTGGAATGTGTTCAGTGTTCACAGGCGAATGCAGCCTCTTTCCTATTCATCCTATTGAAGCCTGAACTTTAAGAAAATTCAAGGGCCTCTACTATGAAGGTTAGGCCCATGCATAAATTCCGCAGCCAAAAGTACTATTTCATGTCTATAATGATTAAATACATGTAGATTTGATTACTAACACGGGAAACACTTGTCACAACATGAGATAAATTCAGTCAGGTATGTTTTAGCTCGTCAAATTTAATCAATTTCATAGGAAAAATTGCTTGTATCAATGGAGATGTTTACAATGGAATCAACTGGTTTGTTTTACAAGTAGAGCAAGGTATTCGCTCCTTCATATATTGAATTCCACTACGTTTCTGTAAAGATAATAAATGAAATAAGTACACAATTCGCACTAATTAAAGTGTAAATGAAAGGAAAAGAATATCAAAGCCAAAAAACTATAAGAGACATGATTCATGGAATGATCTATCCTCCACAATGAACTGAGCACTTGATGTTGAAAGTAGTTCAAATTCTAAAGATGGTACAATGTAAAAAATTAAAAAATAAATTATTACACTAGCATGACTATGAAAGTGAGGGGAAATAGATAAAATTGAAAAGTTAGGGAAAATGAATTCCACTTTCTAAATACAATTTACCATTACCTCATCCAACGTGATCACCTAAATGTATTGCAAGGTGTAAAAGCTGAATAAAACATAAACCCCAATTGCTTTGTTTCCTCCACTTTATCTCCAACTACCAACCTTGTTCATATAATTACAGCAAAAGCTGTTCTCTGATCAGGGTAGGAAGTATGCTGACCTTTTAGTAGATACTGCAACTTCAGAAACACGAGGCAACAGAACTAGAAAGTCAGATATTAAAAAACTAGCAGAATATTTAGAAAGAATTCCAGTGTGCATCGGTCAAACATATTCTAGAATCTGGATCAAACATAATGACTACTGGTACCGACCGAATTGGTTATCTTAATCGTGACAATCTTTTCCGTTTCCGATTCTTCTTATGCACAACAACATTTTTTGTGTTACTGCTACCATAAGGAAGGGCCAAACTTGAAGATGGTTTGCCAATGTAGGTTCTGCCTTTCTTAGAAACCCATTTCAGAGGCATATTGTTAACTACAGTGCCAATATCAGTAGAATTATTCAGTTCAACAAGTTTTTGGATCTGATCTAGCATCTGATGGGTACACGCCAATGACAGATCCAATGCAAACGAATCATCCACTGGTTTTCTCCATAAATCCATTAAAACTTCTTCAAAGGACCGGAAAGACATGGACGGTTGATAACCTTTAAGATTTTCACAAATCATGTTTACTTTGACGACATGCTTGCAAAGGTTACCTTGCATTGACCAAGAACAATCACAGAATGCAAACTCAGATCCTGGATTCCACACTAGATGGGTTAAGCTACTATCTTTCTGGCTCACAACCTTGGCAAAGAGGTGATCTCTATCATCCAACGTAACAGCATAGTCTGGAATTTGAAGTGCACGATGCCATGATGTAGAAAGAATATATTTTTCCTTCACATTCTGGAAAGAATCACTTTCATCAGCATAGCGGTCAAGCCAGTAGCTTGAGTGCAACTCAGTTGTTAACTTGTGAACTAACCAATCTACTCTCTGCAGGGCTCCAAGATGCGAGTCATCAAAAAGTTTGGCTTTCAGTTTAACATGATAGGCTTCTAATGCTCCAGAAGCTTCCTGGCTGGCTAGTCGAAAATTTCTCATTGTTGAAAGCCACATTTCTGCAGAACATAACAGAAGGGTAAGGGAAAGCAAGTTAGTTTATTAATGGCAGACTAAGCTCATAACTTCTCAAGTGAAATATTAAGGAACATTTCGTTCACAATGACTAGCTTCCAAACATACTTGTTAATATCCATCCCATCAGTCAAACCAGATATTTTATGTGCATGCAAGAGAGAAAAGGAGAAAGATCTAACCAAGCTTGGGCAACCAGGAGGTTTTGAAGTATTCCATGAAAGCAGTTTGGTCAACAAAATCCAACATGAATTGTTCCAAGGCATGCGATGTATTAATGCCTCCCCAAATACTGTACACTATTGTACCAAGACGCTTAAAAATCTCCCGCTGAACCTCAATATTGCTGCACTTTTTAACAATATTCCTAAGCCATGATCTACGGACACGCCATAGTGAAAATAGGACAGGGCAACAAAATATATCTCTGTAAAAGCAATTAATAGGAGTAAGAAATTTAATCACCGGCAAAGAATACTAAACCAAACTCATTTCTAAGGCAATAAATCTTGCCTCAAAAGATCAATTTCAGCAGCAGCATCATCAATTAAAAATCCACTGACTTTCCATCCAGGCTCAACACTACGAGCTCGATCAATTAAAGCCTTCAGCCACTTGGACACATCAGGCTTTGCAAAGCTACGTGTAATGACCCATGCAACGGGAAGTGCATGTTGTCTTGAATCAAAAACAAGTAGTGTGAACAAGGGATACTGCCAATATGAAAAGATAAGTAAGTTAGGTTGATTGAAAATATGTTGCAACGAGAATAAGAAAACTGCAGTTGTTTTAGATCTAGCATAACTTAAAAGTGATGATTGGAGAAACAAAATTACTTTCAGTCTCTTCACGCCAAAACTAGAGTCTGTTGCAACAACATTTCGATGACCAAAGCGAATCATTTGTTGCAGTTGCCATTCTGTTTGGATCCCCAAGATGAAAGGGTCAGACTCTGAAGTATCCTGGTGAAAAAATACAGACTTTCTATTGCGTTCAATCCACATGCGGATGCTAGCTTGATCATCTAGATCCAGCTCATGGGTAGACCTTTTGATAATCATCCCTAACTTGTGGACATACTGAGAAGCAAGGCTACTGACTTTTGCATCTGAACCACAATATCGCTGAATTCCTTCTATGTGTTTCTCCAAGATATTCTCTTCTGGGATGCCCAAATATATCATGGACATAGTTTGCTGCTGAATTTCATTGCATATATATGGAATCTTTTTGGCACCAGGACCAATGGCATCTCTATCAAGTGGTCCATGGCAGATAAAACCAGACTTGTTAATATGACGCCTCTCATTGTATATAATAAGTGCAAGGGATGGACGGGCATAAAGACGTTTGACAACAAAATGACAAGTACAACCTCGCATCGATTGAGGTCTAGCAGCACGATTTCGAGTATTAAGTCGATACCTTCGACTTGGTAATATACCTCCTCCCTCCCCATAATTTTCTGGGCCAAACGAACACCAGTACCTTAACAAAGAACAAAGTTCAACTACACAACATGAGTATTGGAATCCTAATTATCACCACTTTTAAATTATTCATTTGCTAGTCTGCTGCTGCTTCCAAAATTCAGACAGCAACACGCAAACTATTCGAACTTATGAACAAGTTTAAAACAAAAGGAACCTAACAAGGACCAATTTTCTACAATGGAAGTATAATTTTACACTTCCAAATTCCTGTGTTCTATCAAAACATTAAAAACAGAACAAGCAAGAAAACGCTAAACATTGAACAGAAAAGCCAAAAGAGGAAGAAACTATCTAAGACCTTGATCATAATCATTTTGAATGAGACAATAGGCATGGCAGAAACTTACAGCCTGTACTCCAGATACTCATCATCCTTGTACTCTTTCAAGCTTCCAATAGTCCGTTTCCTTCCTCTCTCGATATGAAACCGAGTGGGGCACTCCACATTCGAGCATTCACCAATTATAAAAGCATCAACCCTGTCATAGGGAATGAGGGCAACCACATCATGGTGCTCAGCAGTGCCAAACTTGGTCCAAGTCAAGTCAGCAGCACTAAACTCCTCCTCAGGTGGGTCTTGCAAAGGAATCTTCCCCACTGATTCAACTATAGCCATATCCACAAGGACAAAAAAAAACAAAACCTTCCTTGCTATACACACAGAACAATCTAGAAGTCACTCCGGAGGTTCAAAATAGTAAAATGTTTAATCACGAAACAGGACACCCTGAAACAACATCAATAAAAGACCCTTTTGTGATAAACAGTTAAAGACTTGATTTTGATAATATTTCTGTGTTATAAGCAATAAAAGGTAAGGAATTCAATCAAAAGAAAGAGGCAAAGCAAAGACAAAAAGAAGGTGAAGGCAAACTGTACTGTGAGAATCGAAGGGTATACCTACCCTTTTGCTTCAATAATCAGGAGAAGAAGATGATTGAGTGCGCAGTGTAAGAGTATAGTGGCGCAAAGTTAAGAGGAATTTAGAGAAGAAAAAGGATGTTGTTCCTTTGGGTTTGGAATGAATTGGGGCGAGTGAGCAGAGATGAATGACTACTACAAGAGGATACATCAAAACGACACCGCACTTGCAATCTTAATTTTCCACTGTGGCTATTTCGTGGAGAAAAAAAGGTATTTTTTTTTATAACCCTTGCTATAATTTTATTTTATTATAATTTTAATATGCATTTTTTAATTTTATTATGATTATTTATTAAAAAAGATATATATATATATATAATTCAGAATATATATTCAAATAATTTATTATATATCCTGTTTTATTTTGATTTATAAAAATGTGCGTTTTAAAAATGTTACTTTATCAATATAATTTATTCTTATAGAATTTTGATTTATGTATAATTTTAATGAGACATTAATATTAAAAAAAATTTAAATTAATTTCTTAAATTTTTAAAAATTAGCTTAATGGACATTTATATATTTCATTTTGAAGAAATTTGATATATCACAATACATATTATAGATTTAATTTGACATCATTTTTTCTCTTATATAATTAAATTTAAAATTAATTCAACGAAAATATATTTCTTAAAAAAATATTTATTTTTAATAGATACTATGACTATCTTTTGTTGGACAACATATATAATCAAATCGGTAAGACCATTGGAGTAATAAATGTTATAAAATCATTTATCTGCTATTTTTAATTTTATAATTTTACTTTTTTTTTATATGAAATTTATCATTTGAGTCGCTATATTCATAAAATTTAATTTGATTCAAATAAAAAATATTTCCTATTTAATTTTGATAATATGTGGAGTGAAATTTCATAAAAGATTATATGAAAAATAAAATAATAAATAGATTAACATAAAAAATAATTAAGATGTTCAGAAAAAAAATTACATTTTTGAAAATAAAAATTATAGAATGGTGTATACACGTATAAAAGTAGTGAGAAACAATAATATTATTTTTACTTCACTATATAATTTTTTTCTGTCAAAGTCCCTTTTTTTTTTATGTCTTTTACTCCATCATAATAGCTGAATTTATAAAAACTCTAAAATATTCTTAGCATATAAACTAATTTCAATAATAAATATTATATTTTAAAGAAATTCAAAGAAGAAAAAAAGCGGAGAAATAATGTTAATTCAAAATATTTTGAATTGACAACATTAAACATGTGCATGTGTTAATAAATGTTGATAGTATTTATGAACCAAACAAAATTTAATATTATTTTCTTATATTTTACCAAACTTAATTTAAAATTAATATTTCTTAATTAATTTCATTAATTATATAAAATAAAATAATATTTTTTTATTATATTATTTTTATACGAAATATTGAGTATCTTGTAAGGGTGTTCAGAATCGAACCGATTCAAAAAAAATTGAAAACTTGTCCAAAAAACTGCAAACCGATTAAAATCTCAAGTTTTTGGATCATTTTGGATTTTTTTTTCAGAATCGCAGGTTCGATTCGATTTCTTACTAGTTTTTTACCCACAAATTTTTCACCACCACAAATTTGTAGGTAAAAAGCTAGTAGGAAATTTTTCACAAAAGATTCATGAAAAATTTCTCACAAATAAATTTATGGAAAATTTCCCACAAATAAATCCATAGAAAATTTTTCACAAACAAATTCATGGAAAATTTTTTTTATAAATAAATTTATAAAAAAAATTTCACAAATAAATTTATTAAAAATTTTCATAAAAAAAAAATTATGAGAAATATTCAATGAAAATAATTAATTTTTTTTTTAAAAAAAAATCTATGAAAAATATTTTATAGATAATTAAATTTATTTTTTAGTATTAAATTAGTAAATTATTAAAATAATTATTACAATATTTATAACAAGTTGAATTGCAGAAATGTACATATATTTTAGAAAGATAGGAACTAATGGATTGAAAAGTATATTTAAGTTTTCCTTCTTGTCCTTTTTTTTAAAATAATCAATGAAAGATAAAAGTAGTTCATAGACTAAGAATATAATTAATTAATCTTAAATCTATCTCTATTGTCTCTCGATTTTCAAAAATATGGTGAAACGTTGATTTATCTATCCTTGTTTCTTTAAGCCAAATTTTCCAAATCTAGTGATAATGATAAAGAAGATTCGCTTATGTGAATATATTTGTATTGATATCTCATATTGTGAAAAATATTAAACAAAATAACTTTATAAACACTATCACAAGTGTTAAATGGACTTTTTCATCTAGTTTTTGTGAATGTTAACGTTCACATAGCCACAACAACCATAATAACACTGTTTAATTTTAAGATTCTGTAACATCCCAATTTTGAGAAAGAAAAATGTATAATAAATATATACATATATATATATATATTTATTTGTAACTTAATTATTTAATTAAATAATTATAATTGAGTTTACAAGATAAAATAAAATATTTTCTGAAATAAAATATTGGATTAGTGGTTATAAATAGATATTGTGAAATTATTAATATTTTATCAGATATTATCAAATTATTAGTATTTTAAAATATATGATATTATTATAAAAGATATATCAGAAGATTATTAATATATTAAAGATATTGTGAGATTATTGATAAAAGATAATTTTGTTAATATTTGGAAAGATATTATTAATCGAATCTGTTCTTCAAAAGCCCGACTCTACCTATATAAATAGGCATCAGACTCTCTATTTTTCATTCCAAATTTTCCTAACCTTTGGGAAAAGTCTCAGAGGAGACGACTAGGGGCGATACGTGAGGAATTAGGAACATAGCGTCTCGAGGCGTCACGGAGCGTAGCATACAAGACATCTTTATTCGAGATAAGAGGGGGAGTGGGGAATGTCTCGCATATGGGATGTATATGAGGATTTTGGGTAGAGAGGCAACCCCTAAGCCTCATAGGATTGTTTATTTTGAGGCAACCATAAGTCCTCAATATGATTTTGAGGGGATTATGCTTTCATGGTATTTTAGGGTATTGATAAAATTTATTTTATATTCATAAAAGTTGTTTTTTTATAAATTATTATAAATTGTTCTTTTTATAAATTATTATAAATTGTTGTTTTTATTACAAGTTGTTGTCTTTGTGTATATATAAACAAGGTATATAGGCTGGAAATCAGTTGTTAACATCCCATCGTTTGAAGGTCTAAGATGCATTCTGGTATAACAACGCCACGTACCACTTTTCTTACTCATAGTTTTCTTCTTTTACAACAACATTTAAATATAACTGGAGATACTGGTTGAAATGTGATAAAAAGTTATAATTAAACTATTTAGTTATGCGATGTGTGATTTGGTGATGTATTGTGATTGTAATTGGATTGTGAAATGTGATATTGTGAAAATCCAAGTTATTCTTGGTCATTTGTGAAGTCTAAGCAGAGGCTTAGCAGCGTTAAAATCCAAGTTATGTTTGGTCATTCGAGATGTGTTACGCATTTGTGTGTTGCATTTGTGTGATCACATTTCATTCATTCATTCATACTTTTGTTGGGGGTAGATGCGATCTATGAAGGAGGGTCTTTATGGTCTTCTACCTTGACCTTGGGGATTTTAGAGCAGGGAACCCCTCATTTGAGAGTTGAAATAAGGGGCCACCACGGCTGGCTATACTATCCCAACTGGCTCCTGTTAGACTCGTTCTAGTGAGAGTGGATTGATAGGGTCCTTAGATCCGGTCCATGTCCTCCTGGACTACTCATTTGTGTTTGCGTTGCGATGGTACCACATGCATTTAGAGATAAGAGCATAAGAGCATTAAAGCATTTGAGGCAATTGAGTTTGTAACTGAGTGTGTATTGATGTGTGTGATGCCTTTTGTGTGTGTGATGAGTGTGATTAGTTCTACCTATTTTCTTATATGTACCTAACATATGTGAGATATATTCCTCACTCTTCTATTTGTGTGGTTGGTGTTTTGTTTGGGTTAAATGTTCTTATAGGTGAACATGTCAGTGATAAGGACAAAGAAGAGTTGAATGAGAAAGCTAAGTCTCCTAAGCCTTGATTTCGTAAGTGCTCTGATTAGGTGGGAAGTCGGGGAATAGGAAGATTATTTATTTTAAAGAAGTATATTTAAAGTTTATTATGTTTTGTTAATAAGAACTTATAAAGGCTATGTCAATGCCTAGTAATATTTTATTTTCTATATCTTGAAAGAGTTATTATTGCAACTGGATATACAGTGGTGGTGTGAGAGTGTATGTCTAGAAATGTTTTGGCTAGGAAAGATTTGGTATTTAAGAGTGTCCGTTAGTGACCCACCTCTCTTTCCTAGGAACTCACTGGGTGTACCGATTCACGGTCTACCGTCGTTATTCTAGTAGGCAATATGACTCAGAGTAGGAGTTTTATTTCGAAATTGTATTTCCTTATTTTCATAATTCTTCTTTTTAAAATGAATATATTTGAATTCTTTTACTTTTATCCTTTGTCAATTTATATTTATTAATTGAAAACGTTTTGAGTAGAAGGGTGTTACAGATTCAACCATACTTAAAATTCACTCTCTAAACATTTTTTTTATTACATTTCTAGAAATTTTCTTAGAAAATATTTGATGGAAACCTAAATACCCATCTATAACTAAGGTGAGAAAAAAGAAAACAAAAGTTAATAGTAGAAGATATCATGAAATAAAATAGCAAGATAAAAAAAAAAAAAAACATTTGTAGGTATTTATTAAACTTCAATTTTTGTATATCCTCTCTCATTTTTTTTAAAACTTGAATGCCAACGTATAGTGTACAATTTACACGAAATTTGTGACTTCATTATATAAACAATTACAAAGTCTTTTCGAAAATAGACATCATTATTTGAACTTTATAATTGATCTCACTAGTTGAATTTCCTTACTTCATTATTTGTTCATAAATATTAATTAAATACATAAAAAATATAAGACTAATGCAAGTTTGGTTGAAATTTATTAGAATACCTATAGTTATTATGTACTCATCCAAATTTAAAAAGTAAATATTGAATAGGGGTTATAGGTGTCTGAATATGTGACATTTTTTTGTGTTGTAAATGAAGTTCTCTTATGTGATCATGCTTACTTTTGTTCCGATAAAATATATGTTTTTCAACATGATCTCAAAATTTTGGTCATAAAATATATTCTTTCATTCCTTTTTATCAAATAAGCACTTGCACATTCGAAATCAAATTTTGCAAAGTTATTACTGGTACTTACAAATAAGATTAACATTAATGTGATGACTAGTCTTTCTCTCATATCCTTAATATTGTTTTAAATAAAAACTATTGGTTTTCTTTTCAGTTTAATATAATGCAAGGGATACGCATGTACATGAGACAAATAACACAAGAATTATGTAAGGCTACTAAATATATGTCATTACATTGGAACCGAAATTTTGTTAATAAATAAAAATTTAAGTATATTCATTGCTAATAAAAATACTATAAAAATAAATTTTATTACCCATGGAATATTTTCTACGAAATTCTTTTTGTGAAAAAAAATTAATTATCTATTGAATATTTTCCATAGATTTATTTTTTTAGAAATTTTTCATAAACTTATTTGTGGGAAATATTTTATAAATTTGTTTATGAAAAAATTTTTCATGGATTTGTTTGTCGAAAATTTTCCATGGATTTTTTTGTGGGAAATTTCCATGGATTTTTTTGTGGAAAATTTTCTACTAACTTTTTATCCACAAATTATGGAAAATTTCCCACCACCACAAATTTGTAGGTAAAAGTCTAGTAGGAAATTTTTCACAAAAAGTCTATGAGAAATTTCTCACAAACAAATCCATGGAAAATTTCCCACAACAAATCCATGGGAAATTTTTTTATAAACAAATTTATAAAAAATTTCCCACAAATAAATTTATGAAAAATTTTCATAAAAATAAATCTGTGGGAAATATTCAATGGGTAATTAATTTTTTTTTCACAAAAATAATTCTGTGGAAAATATTTAATGGGTAATTAAATTTTTTTTTATAGTGAAATAATGTCACTCAAGATGAAAATTTCATGTTGTATAAAATATGAAAGAAAACTTACTTACAAGTTTGTTAGTCTATCGAGTTAAGTAAAAAGCTTGTAACTAGGTAGGAACATTAAGGTCATGATGGATCAAGTTGACAATTGAGCCATTGGACTAATGTGAAAGAACATGATTCATGGGTCTTCAACAAGAAGTCATTATGTGAGGTTGGTTGCATAGATCAACTATTAACTTTATTTCCAAATAGTGGAAGGATAAGAAACTGTTGCAACCATGTTGTGTAATGGCTTGATCAATCTAGTTGCAACCACACTCCACAATTGCTTGGTTAGTCTAGTTGTTTGGACTATCACTTTTTGAACAAATATTTTTCATTTTGTAATTTAATTTTAGTACACATTTGAGGTTAGATACGAATAATAATTCATCATTGCAAAGATAAGGGATTTAGTGGAGTTTATTTCAGCTATTTTCTAAATACATTTCTCTAATATCAAATTTACTTTTAAAGATTTTGGATTGAAATATTCATTCCTGAAAGTGTTTGACCTTTTAAACAAAATATTAAATATTTGATTCATAAATTGTTTCATATATTTGAATATGATCTGCATAATCTCTATAATGATCTTTAGGTCCATGCAATAATTTGTGTTTTATTCAAGTTAACCATCTATATTTTTTTTTTAAGTCAAAATTTCACAAATTAGTTCTAGTTCACAAAGAAAATTTGCTTATATGAATTTTTTTGCATTGAGATTGCATATTGTGCAAAATATTGAACAAAATAATCTTTATAATCTTTTTGACAAGTCATTCTTTATATACGGCCTTACAAGTATCAAGTATGTTATGATATATTTTTCAAACTGTGATATAAACACAACAATTTAAAATTCTAAAACTCTTCCATATGTGAAATTCACAGTCTAGGCATTTGGGTTGTTACATTTGATATTATCTTCTTCTTTTTTTTGTAAAATAATTGATGGACACTTAAAATACCCATATATGTCTAGGAAAAGGAAAATAAAAATAAAAGTGATAGTTTGTAGGAGATATGAAAAAATGAAAGGAGTGGAATAAAAAGAAAAAAAGACATGTATTCGGTATTTATTCAAAAATGTAATTGTATATGTTAACTAATTTTTTTTTTTTACCTTGAACACTAATTTTTGATGTAGAACTTAAAGAGATTGTTTTACTTTGATACTTAATAAATGATAGTCTCCTTGATAATAGAGTACGATAAAATATTTATTGATTGTCCATTTAAATAAAATAAAAATAAAATTTGGATTTTACAGTTGATTTCTAGTTTTCTTTCTTTACTTTTCATTTTTTTTTTAAGATTTATGTTCATGAGTATTCATACATGAAAAATGAATGATTGATGAAAGTTTGGTTGAAATTAAAGGAATACTTATAATTGATGTCTCTTTTAAAATCTGAAAGTTAAATATTATATATTGGTTAAGGACTTCTAAATATGTCTCATCATGTCATCTAACTTGACATTTTTTATATGTTGTAAATGAAAAGTCCTTATGGCATTATGCTTACCTTTGTTTTTGAGAAAACACATAATCTTCAACTTTATATAAAAGTAGTAGTTATCAAGTTTCTTCTTTCTTTCCTTTTGAAAAGATTAACACTTGTATGTTCAAATTCAAATTTCCTAAATTTATTACTGGTAAATTATATAGAGGATTAGAATTTATGTGAATTTAAACGTGGTGAGTAGTATGTCTCTCATATTCTTTACGTTAAGTTAAAAGAAAAATATTTGTTTTTTTTTTTAATTTGAGGAGTGCATGAACCAAAGGGTGTGCATACTGCATTAGAGGAATAATACAAGTCAGTTATGTAGGAATGCTAAATGTATGTTATTGCATTGAAACCAAAATTTTATATACTTATTGGTAACATTTACCATGTCTATATTATGTGCTAATAAGAAATATGTCATTTAGTGTACAAGTCTCATGTTTTACAAAATGTGAAAGAAAATAAAGTTTATACACCTACTCATAAGATTGTTAGTCAGCCGAGCTAAGTAACAAGAACTTGTAACCCAAGTGGGGGCATGAAGATGATGGTACAATTCTATGGCTCTTTTCTTTGGGGCGTGGCAGCAAATAGTTGGCTTGTCCATTTCAAGTCAAGTGTGGAACCATGGGACTTCTACGAAGGCAAATGTCTCATGTGTCTTAAATAAGAGGGCACTGTGTAAGGTTAGTTCCACAAAGCAACGATTACCTCTAGTTGCTTGGACTATCACTATTTAAAAAAACATTTTTCATTTTGAATTTAATTTTAGTACACATTTTTCGTTGGATACGGCTAATAATTCTTCATTACTGGTTTTCTTCAATCAGATGTTTGAAAGTACATACCCCACACTTATGTTTAACTTAATTCCCATAATGATTCACAACCTTTCTCTTGTCAAAATTCAGGGTATAAATTGGTTTTTTTGGTTTTGTAGCTTGTAATGTTCAGATTTTTAATTAAGAAATGATTAAATATGGCTCAAAGGGGGTAACAAGTGATAATAATATAGAGGTAAGTTGTATTTGGCTAAGTAGTTAAAACAAAGATGGCCTAAATCATTTCCAAGAGATGCACTTAATCAAGATAATTTACTAAGAATAAAATCAAGTTCTTAAATATTTAAACACTTTGAGTGAAGCACACAATCAAAGAAATGGCTCAGATCTCACTTGATTAAATATTTTTCTCTCAAATTAGATTCAATCCCTCTTTCATTTATGGATACATCTTTAATTTTGGAAATAACGACACCATCATGAACTAATTTCTATAAACATTTAGAATGAATGTTTTATAAATTAGATTTTTCAGCTCAACTCATGAAAGGTTTAAAAAATCACTGTTGGAATTTGTTATTGGTATACAATACTCAATTATGTAATAGGCTTCACAATTGTTTAAAATGAAATACATATACATTAAAAATAGAATCAATTTAAAACAAAAGCAAAAATAAAAAACTAGAATTAAAACCTCCATAAATACCCCACATTTGAAGGATGCATTGTCCTCAATGTATGCAAAATAAAGGAAGAATAGAAACATATACCTCATATACCTCGGGTTAGGATAATTAAAATGAACTGAGAGCTTTTAGTCCTACAAAATTGGATCCAATAGTTGAATATCATGGTTAAAGTCATTAGATAATGGTTGATTTTCATGAAATATTTTAAGTTGATAACCATTAACCTTAAAAGTGTATCTAGTTTTTAAGTCACTGATTTCTACAGCTCCATGTAGAAATACATTAGTGATAAGGTATGGACCATCACATCTAGACGTTAACTTACCCTAAATGAGTTTGACCTTGGAATTAAATAAAAGTACCCTTTTTCCCTTCTCAAAATGTTTTTTGCACATATTATAATCATTAAACTTCTTAATCTTTTCCTTGTATATTTTAGAATTTTTATATGCTTGCAATCTAATCTCCTCCAGCTCTTGTAGCTCAAGTTTGTTTTGTTATCCTACCTCTTCCATAGATAAATTATAAATTTTTACAGCCCAATAAGTTTTATGTTCTAGTTCAACAGGTAAATAACATTATTTTCCATAAACTACTCTAAAAGGGGACATGCCAAGAGGTGTTCTATAGGCTGTTCTTTGAGCCCAAAGTGCATCATCAAGTAACTTTCCCCAGTCCTTTCTATTTGGATGCACCAACTTTTGCAGCAAATTCTTTACCTCTGCTAAATATCTCAGCTTGGCCATTTGTTTGTGGATGATATGTAGTGGATACCTTATGCTTTACTCCATATTTTAGAAACAATGAAGCTATGGTTCTATTACAAAAATGACTGTCTTGATCATTGATTATAGCTTTAGGCACACCAAACCTACAAATATATTAGTTTTGATAAAATTATACACTACCTTTGAGTCATTGGTTCTGGTTACTTTAACTTCTACCCACCTAGAGACATAATCTACAGTTAAAATAATGTAAGACAATCCAACTGGCATAGGGAAAGGTCCCATAAAATTAATTCCCCATACATCAAATACTTCACAGAAAATCAGTGGCTACTATGGCATTTCATTCCTCTTTGTAATAACATTTCTGACTCCCTAACGTTGTTCACACTTTATTACATAATCATAGGCTTCCTTAAAAATTGAGGGCCAATAAAAACCACATTCAAGAACTTTTTTTTGCAGTTCTCTTTGCTCCAAAGTGTCCTCCAGCTGCTGAGTTGTGGTAGAGTTCTAATATGTTATTACTGTCTTCAAAATGTACACATCTTCTAATAACGTGATCACTGCAGAACTTCCCTAAATATAATACTGAATTTGTTATCTTCAAAAGATGATTAACTACTTGATTACACATGCCAACTCTATCTCTAATTTCTAACTCAAATTCTTGCAGTAATAGAATCCATCTAATTAACCTTGGTTTAGCATAATGCTTCTTTAACAAATACTTCAATGTAGCATGATAAGTATATATTACTATCCTTGTCCCTAATAGATATGATATGAATTTATCTAAAGCAAATACAATAGACAACAATTCTTTTTCAATAGTGGTATAATATATTTGTGTCGAATCCAATGTCCTAGATGCATAAGCTACTGCATAAGCAAAAGCAGAAGCATCACAAATGAGTTCAAATGGTTCAGTCTAGATAGGAGGCTGCATAATGAGTGAAATAGTTAATTTAAGCTTTAAATCATCAAATGTATTTTTACAAGACTGATTAAATACAAATGGTTCATCTTTTTGCAATAACTCAGATAATGGAGAAGCAATTTTACTGAAATTCTTAATAAACCTTTAATAAAAACCAACATGTCCAAGGAAAGACCTTACATCTTTTATTGATTCAGGATGATTCAATGCAGGAATAATTTCAATTTTTATTTTATCTACTTCAATCCTTTTTTTTCTAAAATTAAGTGTTCTAAAACTATTCCCTCTTTAACCATGAAATGAAACTTTTGAAAATTAAGAACTAAGTTAGACTCAACACATCTATGCAATACTTTAGATAAGTTATCCAAACATAAATTAAAAGTAGAAGCAAAAAATAATAAAATTATCCATATATACCTCCATGCAATCCTCAATTAAATAAGAAAAGATACTTCTCATACACCTTGGAATGTAGTTGGTGCATTGTAGATTCTAAATGGCATTCTAGAGTAGGTAAATGTGCTAAATGGGCATGTGAATGTTGTTTTATGTTGATCCTTGGGAGCTATGTGTATCTGGATATATCCAAATAAACCATCAAGGAAATAATAGTGAGACTTACCTACCAATCTTTCAAGCATTTGGTCAAAGGGTAGTGGGAAGTGGTCCTTTCTTGTGGCTAGGTTAAGCCTTTTATAGTCAATGTAGAGTCTCCACTTGTTGGCCACACGAGTTTGTAAGATTTCTTTGTTTTTGGTTTAAATTACAGTTGTTCCATATTTCTTAGGCACCACTTGGAATGGTGAAACCCATTCATTGTCTGAAATTGGATAAATAATAACAACCTATAATAATTTAGCAACCTCCTTTTTTACCTCTTCAGCTATAGTCCAATTTAATCTCCTTTGAGGTTGCTTGGTTGGCTTAACTTCACCATCCAATAATATTCTATGCATGCACATGGCTGGACTGATTCCACGGATATCTTTCAAGCTCCAGCCAATGACATTCTTATTCTGCTGCAAGATTGCAATTAATTTATTTTCCTCTTCACTGGTTACTGCATATTAGAATTCAGGAAGGAATATTTTAGATGAGTAGGCAGAGGTTTCTACTCCAAACTAATTTACTACTACCTATCTTGTTGTTTTTCTTTACTCCATTTTCTTCTTTTTATTCTTTTTCTTCTTTCTCTACAAAATACAAAACAAATGGTATATGTGCAATGTAGTGAATGCTACAATTAAAAAACTAGCAAATTTGGCTAAAAAATGGTTTTGGTTCAAAGCTAAAGTTGAGTAAGCTCATGTCACTATGCAGAAAGTCATTAAATCCTATATCTACATCTATGCAAACAATTTGGTTTGAAACATGAATTGAGAACAAAGAATGATCATAAAGGATAGAGTGATGCTCAATCGAATGATTCATAGCAAAAAAAATATTAAATGTTATTTTATTGATGAAACATTGTCATAAGTGATTCACAAAATTATTTTAAGTTACCCCTAAAATGTGATAGGGAAGCAACCTTAAGGTGTTAATCCAAGGAGCAGTGAAGGAAGGCCAATACTATTTATTTACAAATGTAAGATGCAGAATTGGGGGGTTTTAATTTGGGAATGAAACTTAAACGGTATGAATGCAGTAAAACAATTATGTAAAGTGAAATGAATGCAGTGTTTGATGATGTAGATGGATTGAGATGTTAATATGCGATGTTGATTTAGAATGAAAACTATATGCAGAATGATTCCTAGCTGGTTGGAATTGAAATCAAGCAAAATTGAAAAAGTGTTGAAGCAAAAATGTATAATTATACAGTTCTGGAAAAATTGACTAAAGCAAGAACCAAAACAAGAACACTCAAAGAGAATTGGAAAACAACAAAGCACAAACTAAATACAGCAAAATTGAATCGGAAAACAAAACCTCTATAGAATTGAAATTGGATCAAGTTAGGAAACTTTAAAATTGAAATTCTTATGAATTCTGAACTGTTATTGATTAGGCTGGATTAAATTGTCATTGTATTGCCTTAAAGTGCATATCAAACGATTCTACACAGCATAAACCACACTATGGAAGACCTCCTAGTGCATATAGCCAAGCTTTATCAAGACTTGATTGAAAAACAAGAATACAACTCCAAATTAACACCAAGAATTCTTCAACAACAATTCAGATTCAAAGAGAAATTGAAAGAAAGCTTTTAAAGTGTGAATTGTAAATGAATCAATTGAATTATGAATTAAAATGCTGAAGAGAAAATTGCAATAAATTGAAAACTATTTTTAATCTTGATCGAGACCAAACCTTAACTCAAACACCAAACTTTAGACAATTTTGATTATCATTCTCCTTCCTATTCAAGAAACTCAATTAATCATCAAGAATATTGCAAAATCAATGTGCATTCAAAAGACATTCAACACATCCTTGTTCTACCCTTAATCAAGAAGCAAAGTTCAAAGTAAACCAAATATGAGGAACAACACCAAAAGTTGAAAGCTTGTGGCTTAAGCAAGAATTGATTTTCGAATCAAGAAGTGAAAACTAAAATGAAAATTGAACTAAAAGAGCAGTAAGGAAAGATTGAGAGAAAGAAAAAGAACACATTGATCGAAAAAAGAAGATTTCCATTCCAAGAAGAATGTAAGAACAATGCAAGAAAGCTAAGAACACAAACTAACTGAATTAACTAACTCTCTATTGCCATGTGTTGTAAGAAAACACATTAAATGAATTGTATTCTCTGATAACTCTATGTAATTAAATTACTTAATAACTTATTTATAATACAGAAGTTCTACTCTTAATGGATGGACCCTGAGCGAATTGATCCAGCCCATAACTTCAGGGAAACGCAACTCTGAACCACAGCTACCGTGTGCTGATTTTAATCATGCACCAAAAATCAATTTCTGCTCCAAATTGAATTATTCAACTCCCATTTGAAATCTTGATGAGTTACGAGTTCAATGCAAAAAGAATCATCCAAATCGGGAACTTGCGGACAAAGATAAAAATCAAACAATGAACCTATGTCATAATATGTTGCAACTGAATTTAATGTATAGTTCTCTCTTTTCTTAAAAAATGAATTTATAGTTCTCTTCTTAGACATCTCTAGAACTCAACTTGAAATTTTCAATATTTTAACATCAAATCAAATAAAGCATCATAAAATATTAAAACAACTAATGAATTGATAACAATAAAAAGAATTATATTACACATGCTAATATGTTATAATAGTAAACAAAAATAATAAAGAAGAAAATGTTCTTAAATTGTTTCTTCACTACAAGAAAAATATAATCGACATTGTGTTTGCTTTATTTTTTAATTTCTTATATTTTAGTTTCTAATACTCTACAATCTTCTAATATATATATATATATATATATATATAATATAAAAGATTATTTTGATATGTTTTGATTTTTTTTTCAATTGATGATATTTATTAAAAAGATATACAGTACAAATACAAAAACTTATATTTTTGGTAATAGACAAAATATTCTTTTTATGTATAAGATTCTATATTTGATTATTTTAAATTAAAGAAATTTTATTTAAGTTTAATTTATATATAATATTTTTATATAATTTTATACCATATAATGAGATAGTATATTTTATAATTTAATATAATTTTACATAATAATAAATAAAAATTAAAATGTTGGGGGTCGTAGCCCCATAATTCCTCTAGCTTCGTCCCTGGAAACATCGCTGAGTACAATTAAAAAATTAAATGTATTAGGCATGCAAATATATGAAGATCAAAATGTAAAGAAATATATACCATCACAATTTTATAAGAAATAAAATTTTATTTAAACATTTATTTTATTTATATTTACACTTATATTAACATTATATGTAAATATAATAATATAGCAATATATTTATAGTTTTCTTTTTTATATCAAAACAATTTTTTCACATAAATATAATAGTTATTAGTTTATAATTAGTTGACAAAAGGATGGAGTCATAAATTTTAGATGAAGTAACCAAACTAATTAATATATATATATATATATATATTAAAATTAATTATTATATAAAAATAAATATAATTATTAATAAATTATAATTTTTTTATATATATTTAAAATTAATATAAATAATTATATATATAAATATATATATATATATATAAATAAATAAAAAGATATTTCGGTATTCTATCTGTTTGAAGGTAAAATCTAAAGAGAAATAAAGGAACAACTATCTTTTCTAATTAAATATCTTTTCTAATTAACTTATGATAGCACAAGGTTGCAATAATTTTGGAAAGTGAGATAAATGTTTATCATTTAGTAATATTAATTTTTTGGTTATTGGTTCACGGAATAGAATTGAATTTGTATGCCTAGGTTGACTATTTTTTTTTCTTTTTTTTATTAGTTTATAAAATACATACTAAATATATCAAACACTACTTTTATATTTGAATAAAAAAATCATATTTTAATTTATAAAATATTATTACTTATTATGATTAGTCATAGGAAACAATAAATTTAGGGCAATATAACAACTATACAAAATTAATTTAAAATTAATTGTCAAGATGGCCGAGTGGTCTAAGGCGCCAGACTCAAGTTTTGGTCTTCTTGAGAAGGCGTGGGTTTAAATCCCACTTCTGACATTTTCTTAAAAATATTATTTTTTATACTTTTAACGTGGTAACTAAAGTTATTATTGTCAAGAAAATCTCATTTTCTATCTTAGTATAGGTTAAATATAAGTTAGAAATGGTTTTAAATTAAAATGTGAAAAAATATTAAAATTTATAATTTATCTTAATTATATATTTTTTAATAGATATATTTAGTTTATAAAGTATAGTTTATATATTTTATAAAGATCTAATTCGAGTTAGTTCTAGTGAGGTAGAGACTTAAGTGGTGAAGGGTGGAAGTGTTTGGTATAGTTTTAAAAATAAATAGAAAAATTAAACCTTTCAACCTTCATTATTTCAAATTCACTATCTCTCTAAAAGCTCTTTTCTCTCTAAACCCTCTATTTTCTCTCTAACTTTTCTTCCTCCTCCTTCATCTCTTTCAAGATTCAAGTACACCATCATGAAGCTCTTAAGGAATAGAATCTTTTGGACCAATTGAAATCTTCATTTAGGTAAGTTTTATGTGTTCTATTTAGCCCTAAGGGTTAGAAAGGGGTGACTGTTTTGGTGTTTCTAGGGTTCTTACATGTACTTTTCTTGCTCCCAATTGGTTCTATGTTAGTGTGGGCTCCTAGTAATGTTGTTGATTTGATCTTTAGACACTCTTGGAGCATTTGAAACTTTATCTTTGGTGGAGGCAGGTAGCTATTTCGAAACTCACTCTTAGGTAAGGGAAGCTAGTGGGTTTTTGAGAATTTGTTATGTCCTAGATTTAATGTTAGATTTGTGGCAAATCATTCTAGTTATGACATCTGTATTGTCCAATTTAAGGGTTGAATTTGTTGTTTTGGTGCCCAAAATTTGGGGGTTTTTATTTGCTGTGATAATCCTCTTTTTAAAGTGTTGTTTTGTGAACAACTAAGAATGTAATGTTTGAAATTATGAAACTTGTGATGAGTGGAATGTTTTGGTTGTTGATTTGAGTCATGGTTTGATACTTTTCATAAGTGATCCAACCCATAATCTATGTTATATCTCAGCTGAAACTGTAGCTACTGTGATAGAACTTCCCACATGCACCAAAAATTGATCTGGCTCAAAAATTGATTATTCCACTTCCAGATTATAGCTTCATGAGTCTATAATCCATTGCAAAAAAAAATTAGCTCAATTGAATAATTGTAGAAAAAGATATAATTAAAACAATGAGCATATGTCACTGTATTCTTTGGCAGATTTTTCTATATAAATACAGTATTTTTATTTTCACCTAATTATTACAAAAATATGTTTTTATTCTTAATTATATTTATAAAATGGAATATAAACATTTACAAATAAGAATTAATAATTATTTATAATAAAAAATTAAGTTAAATTAGAGTGCTACATGGTGAGTTTAAAAGTTATACCCAACGTCACAAAGGAGGAAAGACTAAGAAAGGATGATATGGTGGTAATGACTAATCTTGATTTGAGAGTAGATGATAACTTACATGTCCAACCAAAAGAAGAGACCCTCTTGGTTTCTATTGGAGATGAACATTAGGTAACTTACATAAGATCTATGACCAACAATGAAGAAACATTAGCAATTGTGAGTGCTTTGAAGAAAAATGCAAATTTATTCTCCTAGTCAGTGGAGAACGTGCCAAGTATTGACTCAAAAGTCATTATGCATCGATTGTCATTTTACAAAGAGGTTAAGCCGGTGGCATAGAAATGAAGAAAAATGCAAGAGGAAAGGCGAAAGGCAACAAAGAAGGAGGTCAAAAAATTGTTGAAAGTTGGCTTCATTCGGGAGGTCAAGTATACCACTTGGCTTGCAAATGTTGTGCTAGTAAAGAAGTCAAATAATAAGTGGTGTATGTATACTGACTACACACATTTAAACAAAGCATGTCCCAAAGACACACACCCTTTGCCCAACATAGATCGTTTGGTGGACAAAGTCGTAGGACATCAAATGTTGAGCTTTTTGCATGCCTACTAGGGATACAATCAAATACGGATCCATCCCGATGATGCCAAAAAGATCACATTCATCACAGAGGATGCTAATTTTTACAATGAGGGCATACCTTTCGATCTAAAAAATGTAGGTGCTACGTATCAGAGACTAATGAACAACATGTTTGTGAAGCATATTGGGAGGAACGTGGAGGTTTATGTGGATAACTTGGTGGTAAAATTGGACTCACAGATCACCTCTGAGACTTGGACGAGATATTCTCGATTTTGGGAAAATGTAACATGTTCTTGAAAAAGTATGTTTTTGGTGTTCAAGAGGGAAATTTTTTGGGATTTATGTTAACTAATTGAGGCATTGAAGCCAACCTAAACAAATGCCAAGTGATAATCAATATGTGGAGCCCAAAAATCATCAAAGAATTATAGCAACTAATCGGATGCTTATCAACACGATTAGTTAAACACCCTATAACATAACATATGGTGTGGACATTATGATCCTGATGGAAGTTGGAGAGGCAAGTTCGAGAAGGCAGGTGCTAAACTTATACGAGAATAATGAAGTTATGAGAATTTAGTTAGATTTGCTTAACGAACTCTAGGATAGAGCGACTATCAAACAAAAAGCATGTCGAATAAGGGCAACAAGGAGATTCAATTTCCAAGTAAAACCAACTAGCTTCCGAGAAGGTGATCTTGTCCTAAGAGGAAATTTGCTTCTAATTGGGAAGGTCGATATATAATAGTTAAAGTATTGGGAAACAGAGCATATCATCTACAAGATCTGTCCAACAAGCAACTACCACAATCGTGAAATGTTAATCTGCTCAAATTTTATTATAGTTAATTTATGTACTTTACTTCAATAACTTGCATTTATCTGTCCCCTAACAAAAGGCAATTAACTGTCTTCAATGATTCAAAATGTGCAAATAACTAGGCCAAGGACGCTTCACTCGACCAAGAGTGATCCCTTAGAGTATAATTCATCTACACGGCACAGGATGATTCACTAAATCACGAGTGATTCTTCCTGGTATAATTTTTTTTTAACTTGGTTAAGGAAGTTTCACTTAACCAAGAGTGACCCTTACCGAGTACAAATCACCCACTCAGTCGAGGCATTTCACTCAACCAAGATTGATCACTCCCGAGTACAATTTACAACTCGGCCAAGTAAATTTCATTCAAATATGAGTGATCCCTCCCAAGTATAATTTATTTTTTAATGTGAATAAGGAGCCAGAAATGACTTCGTCCGAGTACATTTTGACCACAATCGGTTCTTTACTATTAATTAGTTATAAGTTATTAACCCAAGATCCTTTTCGTCGAGGTATGATAAGTAAAACAACAAGCATGAAACAAAAACTTTTACTATTGACAAAATATTTACAAGGGATACTAGAAAAAGTGGAAAATACCAAAGGTACTACTTGTCTACATGAGTATCCTGTAGAGTCGTCGGGCTATTTGAAGTATCTGTATCATCTATGATGTCATCCAAGGACATCCATTGGCCTTCATGGATGTCGAAGTTCACATCAAACTTCTCCTTGCGGACTGATTCGTCATGTTCACTCAAGTACACAACTTGACAAACGCCTTTATGGAAGCCATCTTCATGAATGTGAAAGGAAAGAAAGTTACGATATATTTTTCAGACTGTGAGAAAAACAAGAATTTAAAACTTTAAAATTCTTCCATATTTGAAATTCACGCTCTAGGCATTTGGGTTGTTACATTTCATAATAATAATATTATTATTATAAAATAATTGATGGTAATTACACAAAGGATTAGAATTTATGTGAAATTAAATATGGTGAGTAGTATGTCTCTCATATTCTTTAGTTTGAGATAAAAAAAAATATATTTTATTTTTCTTTTGAATTTTTTAAATGCATTAACCAAAGGGTGGGCATATTGCATTAGAAGAATAATACAAGTCAATTATGTAGGTACCCTAAACGTGTGTTATTGCATTCAAAGTAAAATTTTATATAATTATTGGTAACCTTTACCATGTATATATTATGTGATAATAAGAAATATGTCATTTAATGTACAAGTCCCATGTTGTACAAAATGTGAAAGAAAAAAAGTTTATAAACCTACTCACAAGGTTGTTAGTTAATCGAGCTAAGTAACAAGAGCTTGTAACCCAAGCAGGGGCATGAAGGTGATGGGAAAACTTTATGGCTCTCCTCTTTGGGGTGTGGCAGCAAATAGTCGGCTTGTCCATTCCAAGTCGAAAGTGGAGCCATGGGACATCTGCGAAGGCAAATATGTCATGGCTCGTAAATAAGAGGGCACTGCGTAAGGCTGATTTCACAGAGCAACGATTACATCTACTTCAACCACACTCCGCAACGGCTTGGTCAGTTTAGTTGCTTGGACCATCACTTCATCAACAAACAATTTTTATTTTGTAATTTAACTTTATCACACATTTGAGGTTTGATGCGGCTAATAATTCATCATTGCATAGCTAAGGGATTTAGTGGAATTTATTTGAGCTATTTTCTAAATACATTTCCCTTACAACATATTTACTTTTAAAGGTTTTGGGTTGAAATATCCATTGGTAAAAGTGTTTAACCTTTTCAAAAAAATGCTAATTATTTGATTCACAAATTTGTTCATAAATATGAATATGATCGGTATAGTCTCTACAATGATCTTTAGGTCCATGGAATAATTTTTTTCTTTCAATTCAAGTAAACCTTCCATACTTTTTTTGTTTTTAAGTTAATTTTTCAAAATCTAGTTACAGATTACGAAAAAAGAATTTGCTTGTATGAATTTCTTTGTATTGAGATTTCATTTTGTGCAAGATATTGAGCAAAAAAGAATTTGCTTGTATGAATTTCTTTGCATTGAGATTTCATCTTGTGCAAGCTATTGAACAAAATAATATTTATAATCTTTTTTACAAGTGATTCTTTATATACTTCCCTACAAGTATTTTTCAAGCTGTGAGATAAACACAAGTATTTAAAATTTTAAAATTCTTCCATATTTGAAATTAACACTCAAGGCATTTGGGTTGTTACATTTCATATTTCATATAATAATTTTTTTTTTTTTTGGTAAACTAAGTGATGGACACCTAAAGTACCCATACATGTATGACTAGGAAGAGGGAAACAAAAAAAAAAGTGATAGTTTGTAGGAGATGTGAAAAAGTGAAAAGAGTGGAATAGGAAGAAAAAAAACATGTATTCGGTTCTTATACGAAAAGTGTGATTGTATATGTTAAGTAATATATTATTTTTTACCTTGAACACTAATTTTTAATGTTCAACTTAAAGAGATTTTCTTACTTCGATACCTAATAAATGATAGTCTCCTTGAGAATAGAGTACTATAAATATTAATTTGTGGTCCATTAAAATAAAATAAAAATATAATTTGGATTTTATAGTTGATCTCTAGCTTACTTTCTTTACTTTTCATTTTTTTAAGATTTATGTTCATGAGTATTAATACATGAAAAATGAATTATTGATGAAAGTTAGGTTGAAATTAAAGGAATACCTATAATTGTTATGTCCCTTTTAAAATTTTAAAGCTAAATATTATATACTGGTTGAGGTCTTCTAAATATGTTGTAAATGGAAGGTGCTTACGCCACTATGCTTACCTTTGTTTTGATAAAACACATGTTCTTCAACTTTACATAAAAGTAGTAGTTATCAATATTCTTCTTTCACTCGTTTGGAAAAGATAAACACTTTTCTATTCAAAATCAAATTTGCTAAATTTATTATTGGTAATTACACATAGGATTAGAATTTATGTGAATTTAAATATGGTGAGTAGTATGTCTCTCATATTCTTTAGTTTGAGTTAAAACACAAAAAAAAAACTATTTTGTTTTTCTTTTTGAATTTTTCGAATGCATTAACCAAAGGGTGGACTTACTGCATTAGAAGAATAATACAAGTCAATTTTGTAGGTATGTTAAGCGTGTGTTATTGAATTGAAACCAAAATTTTATATAATTATTGGTAACCTTTACCATGTATATCTTATGTGCTAATAAGAAATATGTCATTTAATGTACAAGTCCCATGTTGTACAAGATGCGAAAGGAAAGAAAGTTTATAAACCTA
>BDMB01000048.1:420910-440307 GCA_016859785.1 Macrotyloma uniflorum
TCTCATATTCTTTAGTTTGAGTTAAAACACAAAAAAAAAACTATTTTGTTTTTCTTTTTGAATTTTTCGAATGCATTAACCAAAGGGTGGACTTACTGCATTAGAAGAATAATACAAGTCAATTTTGTAGGTATGTTAAGCGTGTGTTATTGAATTGAAACCAAAATTTTATATAATTATTGGTAACCTTTACCATGTATATCTTATGTGCTAATAAGAAATATGTCATTTAATGTACAAGTCCCATGTTGTACAAGATGCGAAAGGAAAGAAAGTTTATAAACCTACTCACAAGGTTGTTAGTTCGCCGAGCTAAGTAACAAGAGCTTGTAACCCAAGCAGAGGCATGAAGGTGATGGGACAACTCTATAGCTCTCCTCTTTGGGGTGTGGCAGCAAATAGTCGGCTTGTCCATTCCAAGTCGAGAGTGGAGCCATGGGACATCTGCGAAGGCAAATGTGTCATGGCTCTTAAATAAGAGGGCACTGCGTAAGGCTGGTTTCACAAAGCAACGATTACCTCTACTTTCCAACTGTGGAGGGATAACAAGCTACTGCAACCACACTCAGCAACGGCTGGGCCAGTCTAGTTGCTTGGACCATCACTTTTTAAACAAACAATTTTTTATTTTGTAATTTAACTTTATCACACATTTGAGGTTTGATGCGGCTAATAATTCATCATTACATTGCTAAGGGATTTAGTGGAATTTATTTGAGCTATTTTCTAAATACATTTCCCTGACAACATATTTACTTTTAAAGGTTTTGGGTAGAAATATCCATCGGTAAAAGTGTTTAACCTTTTCAAAAAAAAAAAATACTAAATATTTTATTCACAAATTGTTTCATATATTTGAATATGATCCCTATCGTCTCTACAATGATCTTTAGGTCCATGGAATAATTTTTTTCTTTCAATTCAAGTTAACCTTCTATACTTTTCTTTTTCTTTTCATGTCAATTTTTCAAAATCTAGTCACAGTTTACGAAAAAAGAATTTGCTTGTATGAATTTCTTTGCATTGAGAGTTCATCTTGTGCAAGATATTGAGCAAAAAAGAATTTGCTTGTATGAATTTCTTTGCATTGAGATTTCAACTTGTGCAAGATATTGAACAAAATAATCTTTATAATCTTTTTGACAAATGATTCTTTATATACTTCCCTACAAGTATTTTTCAGACTCTGAGATAAAAGCAAGAATTTAAAATTTTAAAATTCTTCCATATTTGAAATTCACACACTAGGCATTTGGGTTGTTACATTTCATAATTCATATAATAATTAATTTTTTTTTTTTTGTAAAATAATTGATGGACACCTAAAGTACACATACATGTATGTCTAGGAAGAGGGAAACAAAAATAAGAGTGATAGTTTGTAGGAGATGTGAAAAAGTAAAAAGAGTGGAATAGGAAGAAAAAATACATGTATTCGGTTCTTATACGAAAAGTGTGATTGTATATGTTTAGTAATATATTATTTTTTACCATGAACACTAATTTTTAATGTACAACTTCAAAAGATTTTCTTACTTTGATACCTAATAAATGATAGTTTCCTTGAGAATAGAGTACTATAAAAAATTAATTTGTGGTCCATTTAAATAAAACAAAAATATAATTTGGATTTTACAGTTGATCACACTAGCTTACTTTCTTTACTTTTCATTTTTTTTAAGCTAAATAATATATACTGGTTGAGGTCTTCTAAATATGTGTGTCCTCATGTCGTGTAACTTTACAATTTTTTATATGTTGTAAATGGAAGGTCCTTACGCCACTATGCTTACCTTTGTTTTGATAAAACACATGTTCTTCAACTTTACATAAAAGTAGTAGTTATCAATATTCTTCTTTCACTCGTTTGGAAAAGATAAACACTTTTCTATTCAAAATCAAATTTGCTAAATTTATTATTGGTAATTACACATAGGATTAGAATTTATGTGAATTTAAATATGGTGAGTAGTATGTCTCTCATATTCTTTAGTTTGAGTTGAAATAAAAATAAAAAAATCTATTTTTGTTTTCTTTTGAATTTTTCGAATGCATTAACCAAAGGGTGGGCATACTGCATTAGAAGAATAACACAAATCAATTATGTAGGTATGCTAAGCGTGTGTTATTGAATTGAAACCAAAATTTTATATAATTATTGGTAACCTTTACCATGTATATATTATGTGCTAATAAGAAATATGTCATTTAATGTACAAGTCCCAGGTTGTACAAAATGCGAAAGGAAAGAAGGTTTATAAACCTACTCACAAGGTTGTTAGTTCGCCGAGCTAAGTAACAAGAGCTTGTAACCCAAGCGGGGGCATGAAGGTGATGGGACAACTCTATGGCTCTCCTCTTTGGGGTGTGGCAGCAAATAGTCGGCTTGTCCATTCCAAGTCGAGAGTGGAGCCATGGGACATCTGCGAAGGCAAATGTGTCATGGCACTTAAATAAGAGGGCACTGCGTAAGGCTGGTTTCACAGAGCAACGATTACCTCTACTTCCCAACCGTGGAGGGATAACAAGCTACTGCAACCACACTCCGCAACGGCTTGGTCAGTCTAGTTGCTTGGACCATCACTTTTTAAACAAACAATTTTTTATTTTGTAATTTAACTTTATCACACATTTGAGGTTTGATGCGGCTAATAATTCATCATTGCATAGCTAAGGGATTTAGTGGAATTTATTTGAACTATTTTCTAAATACATTTCCCTGATTGCATATTTACTTTTAAAGGTTTTGGGTAGAAATATCCATCGGTAAAAGTGTTTAACCTTGTTCAAAAAAAAAAAATACTAAATATTTGATTCACAAATTGTTTCATATATTTGAATACGATCCCTATCGTCTCTACAATGATCTTTAGGTCCATGGAATAATTTTTTTCTTTCAATTCAAGTTAACCTTTTATACTTTTCTTTTTCTTTTCAAGTCAATTTTTCAAAATCTAGTCACAGTTTACGAAAAAAGAATTTGCTTGTATGAATTTCTTTGTATTGAGATTTCATGTTGTGCAAGATATTGAGCAAAAAAGAATTTGCTTGTATGAATTTCTTTGCATTGAGATTTTAACTTGTGCAAGATATTGAACAAAATAATCTTTGTAATCTTTTTGACAAGTGATTCTTTATATACTTCCCTACAAGTATTTTTCAGACTCTGAGATAAAAGCAAGAATTTAAAATTTTAAAATTCTTCCATATTTGAAATTCACATTCTAGGCATTTGGGTTTTTAGATTTTATAATTCATATAATAATTAATTTTTTTTTTTTTGTAAACTAATTGATGGACACCTAAAGTACACATACATGTATGTCTAGGAAGAGGGAAACAAAAATAAGAGTGATAGTTTGTAGGAGATGTGAAAAAGTAAAAAGAGTGGAATAGGAAGAAAAAATACATGTATTCGGTTCTTATACAAAAAGTGTGATTGTATATGTTTAGTAATATATTATTTTTTACCATGAACACTAATTTTTAATGTACAACTTCAAAAGATTTTCTTACTTTGATACCTAATAAATGATAGTTTCCTTGAGAATAGAGTACTATAAAAAATTAATTTGTGGTCCATTTAAATAAAACAAAAATATAATTTGGATTTTACAGTTGATCACACTAGCTTACTTTCTTTACTTTTCATTTTTTTTAAGATTTATGTTCATGAGTATTAATGCATGAAAAATGAATGATTGATGAAAGTTAGGTTGAAATTAAAGAAATACCTATAATTGTTATGTCCCTTTTAAAATTTTAAAGCTAAATAATATATACTGGTTGAGGTCTTCTAAATATGTGTGTCCTCATGTCGTGTAACTTTACAATTTTTTATATATTGTAACTGGAAGGTCTTTACGCCACTATGCTTACCTTTGTTTTGATAAAACACATGTTCTTCAACTTTACATAAAAGTAGTAGTTATCAATATTCTTCTTTCACTCGTTTGGAAAAGATAAACACTTTTCTATTCAAAATCAAATTTGCTAAATTTATTATTGGTAATTACACATAGGATTAGAATTTATGTGAATTTAAATATGGTGAGTAGTATGTCTCTCATATTCTTTAGTTTGAGTTGAAATAAAAATAAAAAAATCTATTTTTGTTTTCTTTTGAATTTTTCGAATGCATTAACCAAAGGGTGGACTTACTGCATTAGAAGAATAATACAAGTCAATTTTGTAGGTATGTTAAGCGTGTGTTATTGAATTGAAACCAAAATTTTATATAATTATTGGTAACCTTTACCATGTATATCTTATGTGCTAATAAGAAATATGTCATTTAATGTACAAGTCCCATGTTGTACAAGATGCGAAAGGAAAGAAAGTTTATAAACCTACTCACAAGGTTGTTAGTTCGCCGAGCTAAGTAACAAGAGCTTGTAACCCAAGCAGAGGCATGAAGGTGATGGGACAACTCTATAGCTCTCCTCTTTGGGGTGTGGCAGCAAATAGTCGGCTTGTCCATTCCAAGTCGAGAGTGGAGCCATGGGACATCTGCGAAGGCAAATGTGTCATGGCTCTTAAATAAGAGGGCACTGTGTAAGGTTGGTTTCACAGAGCAACGATTACCTCTACTTCCCAACCGTGGAGGGATAACAAGCTACTGCAACCACACTCCGCAACGGCTTGATCAGTCTAGTTGCTTGAACCATCACTTTTTAAACAAAATTTTTTTTATTTTGTAATTTAACTTTATGACACATTTGAGGTTTGATGTGGCTAATAATTCATTATTGCATAGCTAAGGGATTTAGTGAAATTTATTTGAGCTATTTTCTAAATACATTTCCCGTACAACATATTTACTTTTAAAGGTTTTGGGTAGAAATATCCATCGTAAAAGTATTTAACCTTTTCAAAAAAAAATACTAAATATTTAATTCACAAATTGTTTCATATATTTGAATAATATATGATCCTATGGTCTCTACATCTACTCGTCCATTCGTGTACACCACACTATTTCTTTGGATCCAAATGCATGAGACCATCACCACCGACGTAATTAGGCACACTTTATAACTTTTTCTGTTTAGCCACAAAAGTCTACGTTAATTCATATGATCCATAACTTAACAAGGAAGAACGGTGCTTATGATATCAACCCATTCACAGAATATATACAAAACCTTTGCATTGAAGAAACAAATGGCCACTGCCTTCCTCAACTAGCCCACATAGCCTTATCAACATGAAATGAAGTTTTGAATCCTCTTACACAATTTCACATACATAAACTCATCTAAGAAAACATAGGCCAGCTTATTTCCGATATGGCAAAACCAAGCTCTGAACATAATCAAATGAGAGCATAAAGTATTTGTTATTGAAAAATCCATGAGGATCTATTCTATTATCTCTCCTATTGTACAGAGTGTACTCCATATCTTCGATGTATGCAAGCAGCACAAAATCTTCATTCTCAGACATACACAAAATCACCATAGGAAATGGAGAGGGATCAAGGAGAAAGTAAAGCCTTCGATAATGGCTATAACTTAAATTCAACAACTTGAACCAAGATTTTTCATCACCAAACTCCCTCTTTAACCAAACAACAACTTGAGTGTCAAGATGATAAGAAAGACACAAACACCCCTTCAAAACCTCAAGATCAGGCAGAGAAAGATGGGAAGGAAAACCATTAGGCATAGACAAATAACTGCATGTCTCGTTCTTTAGATTGTAAGAAAAAATTTCTAACTTGTTCACTTCTAAATCGATCCTTGAAACACTTTCCCCTGGTGGATATTTGGAAAGTCCTAACCAGTTTACAGTGCCACTCACAAAGTTGCGATTTTTAATCGCATGAGATCCTTCACTGTAAGCCTCGACAAAATTTCCATGAGCAGATCTCGAGGGAGAACCGAACAATTCTGTAAAGAAGACATTTTTGTAAAAGGGGAAACCCTACTTCCATGAGCAGATCCTTCACTGTAAACCTTAAACCTTAAACCCTAAACCCTAAACCCTACTTTGCACAAAGTTAAACCCTAAACCCTACTTTGCACAAAGTTGCGATTTTTAACTGCTGAGAAAAGGTGAAAATTGGAGATTGAAGGAGTGAAAAATGTGTTCGCAGTCAGAACAGATTTTATAGAGAGAACGAAGGTATTATTTTAGTCAAAATCCCTAATTTTCTTATGACTAGTGTGGACCCATTCAAGTTTTTCAACAAAGAAATGTTTTTACTTTTAATTTCTATGTATTAATAATATAGAGATAAATTTAACATGCATTAGGCTTTTTTAATCGAGAAGGGGTATTTTTATTTGAAAATTATCTTAAAGGTTAAATTAATTTATTTTTATTTTTTTTGGGTTAAATTATGTTTTTGAAATACGACTCCATTCAGTATAAATCCTGCTTTCTAACATAGTTTTAAAAATTTTAAATTTTTTTTAAGAAAATGCACGAAGACTTCACTTTTTATTTTTAAAATTAAAAATAAAAATTAAAAAAATAGAGTTATCAAACACGATTTTATTTATTTTTTTTAATAAAGAAATCATGTTATGAAACGCGATTTCTTTATTTAAAAAAAAATAAAAAATAAAAATCGTATTTAATAGTATAATTTAAAAATAAAAAATAAAATAATACTTGATAATACAACTTCTCTAATTATTAAAAAAAAATGAAATTATATTATTAAGTACAATTTTAGTGTATTTCTAAAAAAAAAAAATTAAAAATTGCAAAGTCGTGTTATGAAGCACAATTTTTACCGTCACGACTTAAGCCAAAAATATAAAAATATGTAAACTTAATTCTTTAGATAATTTTTAATAAAAAATACTTATTTTCCGTACCCAATGCATTAGGAACGAACAATTGTTTATAAATAAGATTTAATAAATTTAATTAGTTAAAATTTAATAATGTATTTAAAAAAATTGTTTAAAAGTAAGTTCTAATGATTTTAATTAGCCAAATTTTAATAATGATGCATTTAGAACAACTGTTTAAAAATAAGTTTTAATAAATTTAATGATGAGTTTAATTCATTATTGAATATCAACAGTTTCATAGTTTCAAAAAAATCATTTATAACATTTTTTAAAGGTTTAAAATTTGGTAAAACAATTTACAGCAACTTTTAAATAATTAAAGTTATTAAATTTTAATTTGATTAAATAATTTAATAAATCCTAGTTAAGTATTTGCAACAATTTTTATTAGTTTAAAATTTCAAAAATAACTTAATACAGTTTTAAAATGATTAAAAAATATTAAGTTTGAAATTAATAATTTACTTAAAGACATTTCTTATTTTTTTTAATTTTAAATTTCAAAATAATAAATATTAACCTATTTGAGTTTTTTTTTTCTAGACTATTTTTAAAATAATTTTAACAAACTTAAATCATCATGTTACTATACATATTTTAAATAAAAAAAATTATAATTTTTTAAAAGTCTAATATTTAAAAAAAAAATTTAAATAATTATTTTTTAAAATTTTAATTTAACTATTTTATTAAATCAACTTTAAGTTTTGATAAAATATTTTTGATGTTTTTTAAAAGTTTGAAATCTCAAACAATATTTATAAAAATTTTCAAATAACTAAAATTAATATATTTTGAATTTAGTTTTATAATCTTAACTATACAATTTCAGTAAATATATAAACCGAATTATAACCTAAGATAATTAGGCATCCTTTTACTTCTTGTTTCTTTATGTTATTAAAAAACTTCTTAATTGCAACTTACTTGTAGTTGTACTCCTTCGGTTTTAATTCCGCTTAGAGTAAATTATATTGATATTTCCTAATTTTGTAATTGAATAATTTTTTTTAATATTTTTAAAAAATTTAAATATATAAAATTTGAATGATTATAAATTCAAATGATTTAACCTTATAAATATTTTATTTGAATAAATTAATTCAAATTTATTAAATTTATTAAATTTTAAATTTTATCTTTAAATTGATAATTTTAATTATTATTAAATATATATATATATATATATATTTTAAATAATTGTTATAATTAATCTTATATAAATTATATAAATTAATCAAGTTTCATCTTATTTGATTTAGATTTAGTCTAGTTGAGTTCATTTTTTGATATGTTCTAATTCAATTTAGCTTAATTTGTCTTAATTCAATTCCATTTGTCGTAATTAACTCATTTTGAATAAGTTGATCTTTACTAGTTATGACTTTATCAGTCTTTACCTAACTTAAGTTGTTATGATCGAATGGATCTTGACTCAATCTAGTTAATTTTTACTTAAATTAGTCTAATTTAATCAATTCTAACTTAATTTGATCTAACCCAACTCAATTTAACTAAATACAATTGGTTCATCCTAACTTTATTTTATCTAACTCGATATAGTCTAACTTAACCTAACCCAACCCATTTTAATTTCGTTATCAAATTTAATTCATCTTCATTTAAATTGGTTCAATTTAATTTTATACGTATTAATGTTTACTCCATCTAGTTGACTTAATTAATATTATCTTAAGTTAAGCCCACTCTAACCTAATAAAGAAGATTAAATCAAATTTATTAAGAAGACTAAATCAAGTTTATTATAAGTAAATTAAAATTATTCCAACGTAAAATTATATTAAATTAAATTAGAAAAAAAAAAAAAGTTTAGTTGGTCTAATAGACATCTAGTTAAATTTTCAATTATTAGGTGACTTTGAAAAAAATTAAAATATAATAATATTTATCCTAATATTAAAGGGACGTTGTAGAGAAAGATAATTTATTATGTCTGCTAATATTTTTATTGATTTTCTCATTAGAAAGTTTGAATAAATTTTATATATAAAATTAATTTATATGTAGTTAAAAGTGATTTTTTTTTCTAAATATGAAAAAATTTGTATAAATTTTAAGAATTTAAAGAAAAAAAATTATCAAAATGATGTGAAAAAATAATATACAATGGTACGGTAATCAATATATTATTTATTTTAAATGTTGATAAATAGTTTTTCAAACATTGATTTAATCGGCTAAAATTTTTTATAAATTAAAAAATCATAAATATATCATTATAAATTAATAAAAATTCAAAAACAGTATAGGAATCATTCGAATATTGTCTAAGTTTTATCTTTAACTGAAACTATTCTTGCCTAAAGTTAAAATATTAGTGGACATGTATAGATAAATAAAAAAAAAATATTGCATAAGAAAAATATCTATTTGTGTATATTTTTCTTTTTTTTACTGATTGAGATGAAATTTATATACTTAAATCTTAAACTCAAATCAATTAAAATTATTATTAAATAATAATAATATAATTATTATTTATTTTGTAATTATTCTATTTATTAAATATTAAATTAATTAAATATTAAATAATATAGTCCATTTAAAAAATATCTAAAATATTAAAGAAAAAATATTTTAAAAATTTGTTTATTAGAATATCTTTAAAGAACTTTCATTCAATTTTGTTTATATATTCATAATATAAGTATATCTATTCTTCAAATACTTCCAAACTTAGAAAATTTTAATTATTTAGGTGATATGAGATAAAAGAATTCTATGTTTCTTAACCTATCACAGTATCTATTTATTTGTAACATTTTATTTTTCTAGAAAAAAATTTATTATATATATATATATAATTTAATTATGTAATTAAATAAAATATAATTAAATTTAGAAGATAAAATAAAATATTTTATAAAAATAAAATAAAGATAAATAATTAGAGAGAAGATAAATAATGAGTATTAAAAAAAATATTAATTAAAAAAAAAATAATAAATGATTAAAGAATTCTATAAACGATAAATTATTCAAAATAAATAATATAAAATTTTTAATATTTTAAATATAAATAGACGTTGAAACCCGTAACAAGACTAAAAATTATATTTATTCGTTTATTAAAAATTATTTACTAATTTTCTTTTTATTTTGTAATCTTTAATTTAAGATATATAAGTATAACTTTTACACTTACAAAAATCACGATAAATTTATTAAAATTTTATATATAGGAAAATATAAAATGAATGAAAATATTATATATTTTTCTAATAATTTTAAAAAATAAAATATGTATTATTTTTTACTATTATATATTTTTCTAATAATTTTAGAAAATAAAATATGTATTATTTTAACGTACAGAAGTATTATTGTTATTTTCATTAATACATTAATTTAATTAATATATTATTGGTTTAATATTAAAATTACCAAATCATATGTTCTAATAATTATTAAAAGAATAGAATTTAATATTTAATTATGAAATAAAAAACTAATATAATTAACTAATTTTTTTGAATATTATTACATTATCTTTTCTAGTTTGCTATAAATTAGTCGTTGAATTGCATTAATTATCATATTTTTTTTATTCTTTCTTATTATTTTTTTCTCTAATTTTATTCTACAACTCAAAAATACTTTCGTGGAACATTTTCTGAGGTGTAGGCTAAGAAGATGGAGAGAATGATGATACTTTCAGAGATCTTTCCTGACGATTTGGTGGTAGAAATTCTGAAAAGAATGCCAGTGAGATCTCTCTTGCGTTTGAAAAGTTTGAGTAAGTCATGGTATTCTCAAATTTCTGATCTCAATTCACCAAAACTCATTTTGACCTAACCACACAGAATTATTTACTACCAAAATCCTGAGTTTAAAGCCATAGACACAGTGGTATCACTTCACCATGATTCTGCTGAAGTTGTTCTTAGTACTCATCTTCCATCTCCATTATCAAACATAAAATCCACTTCAAATTTGATTTACCCTAATTATATATATTAATTTAGTTATATCATTAACAACATGAAAGTCCACTTTGTTATCCATCACTCATTTCCATCAATTAAGGTTCTTGTAGAGATAATTAAGGTTCTTGTAGAGATTCATCCTCTTCGAACATACTATTAAGAATACTTTCTTTTTTGACGTGTGGAATCCCTCAACGAGTCTCCACAAACAAATTTTGCTTCAAAGAAAAAGGAGGGAGAAAAACAACAAGATTTTTGCACATATCTTTGGCATTTGGGTATGATTCATCAATTGATCCCAAAATTTTTGCAACAAATTTTGCACATATTTTTGCACACTATCTGATAGTAGCTGTAATGTTGCCACGATCCCAAAATATTACACAGTTCATCAACCTACAAATTTTCTCTTTCAGAACCAACTCGTGCAGCTGCATTGAGTCTATTGTTCGGGACGAATTTACATCTGCTGCATTTAACCCCGAACTGTTCTTCAATGGAGTACTGCATTGGTTGGTTGATATCCATAATGAATTTCAAGTTTATTTTCCCAAGATTATTACTTTTGACTTGCGGAATAGAAGATTATCAGAGATTCCGCGGCCACGTGATGTGACTATTGACAGTGAGGGAAGGTTCCTTTGTTTGACAATTGTGAGAATGTTTGTATGGATTTTCCCAGACTGTCATGCTTGCTGAATCGTGGATAATGAAGGAATATAACGTAGATTTATCTTGGACCAAATTTTTCACTCTGTCTTCTGATTATTATGACATTTTCAACCTTTTCTTCGCAATATGTTTCATCAAAAATGATGAATTTTGGGAACAGATCATAAAGCATTTGTGAGAATTATCAAGGAAGGAAAACTGATTGAACATCGATCAATTGTGACGATGATCGAATTTCAGGAGCCACAACAGTGACAATAATATAGATATGTTATTTTAATGATATTTTAATTGAATAAATTATAAATGTTTTGACCAAAAGTTTCTATATATTATGGCATGGCATCAAAGAAATTATTATTGTTTTGATGAGATGTCATCAATGGAAGACATATGGGCCACAAAGGTATCCTTTTATGCATCAATTTATTCAGATATTTTAGCATGTGGTTCAGAATAATTGGAAAAATAATTTAAAAAGAAATTCACTGTAATTTTTCAAATTAATTAAATTTTATAAATATTTTAATTTAAAATTTTTTATTATCGTTTTGAAAATATTTTAAACATTTTGAACTGTATATTTATCATATATACATTGAAATATATCATTTATATTTCTCATATAAACATATTATTCATTATTTTTAACTTTTCCGATTCTGAAAATAAAAAATAAATTTTACTTGATTTATTTTAAAACAATCAACCTCTTCCTTCAACCTTTGTCGCCATTTCTCCTAAATTTTGGTATGATCGGTTGGGTCGTCCGGGTACTCCTATTTTCGATGTTCTTAGAAAAAACAACAGCATTAATTGTAATCGTCTTTTTAGTTCTAGTCTTTGTCAATTTTGTATTTTTGGAAAATATATTAAGTTACCATTTATTTCCTCTTCTACAAGTAGATCTATGCCTTTCTATATTATTCATAGTGATATTTGGACATCTCCTATTTTGAGTTCAATGGGACATCGATATTATGTTTTATTTTTGGATGATTATTCTAATTATTTGTGGACTTTTCTGTTGTCTAGAAAATCTGATGTATTTGAGAAATTCTTAACTTTTCGAGCCCACATTCTCACTTAATTTGAACGTAATATAAAAAATTTCAATGTGATAATGGGAGAGAGTTTGACAATGGACATTTTTGGAATTTATGTAAAATTAATGGTATGTCATTCCGTCTTTCTTGTCCTCATACCTCACCTCAAAATGGAAAAGCCGAACGAAAAATTCAGACTATCAATAATATGTCTCATACTCTCCTTGTTCATACCTCTCTTCCTTCTTCCTTTTAGCATCATGCATTACAAATGACTACCTATCTTCTTAATATACTTCCAAGTAAAGTTTTGGGAAACACTTCTCCTCTTCAGATTCTATCCCAACGAGATCCCTCATATTCTCACATTAGGGTGTTTATGCTATCCTCTCTTTCCATCCACCATGATCAATAAATTACAACCTCGATCTATCCCGTGTGTGTTTTTGGGTTACCCTTCGCATCATCGTGGCTACAAATGTTATAATTTATCTTCTAGTAAAATTATAATTTGTCGTCACGTCTTATTTGATGAACATGTTTTCCCATTTCAGAAATTGCATTCCCCTTCTTCTACTGCTTATGATTTATTGTGTGATGATATGAGTGTCTATACCATGCATCACCTTTCCAATCAATCTCCAAATGTTCCTGCTCCTCACACGGACCAACCTGCAACACAAACCCACCCCCTTACTAGTCCAGATTCCATGAGCCCAGACATCACCAGCCCACACTTCCCTTCAAACCCATCAACCTCTCCTTCCTTTAGCCCATCCTCTTCTCCTATCTCCACACTACCAGACCAAACAATACCTTCCCCTCATATTTCCATCCAACCATCCCGTATGGTCACAAGAAGCCAAAGGGCCATTTTTAAGCCATCCAAGAAATATGATGAATATGACTTAGTCACTTCAATTGCTGGGTCTCTATTACCTCGTAACCCAGTTGCGGCTCTTCGTGATCCCAATTGAAAAATAGCCATAGATGATGAATATGATTCTCTTATTAAAAATAAGACGTGGGAGTTGGTGCCCCGTCCACCTAATGTTAATGTTATTCGGTCTATGAGGATCTTTACTCATAAAGAGAAATCTAACTGTGTGTTTGAGAGGCATAAAGTCCGTCTTGTAGGTAATGGGAAAACTCAGCAGGTTGGCATTGATTGTGGCGAAACTTTTAGTCCAGTAGTGAAACCAGCTACGATTCGCACTGTTCTTTCACTTTCTCTTTCAAAGGCATGACCCATTCATCAATTGGATGTCAAAATACTTTTCTTCATGGTGAGCTATAAGAAACAATTTATATGCATCAATCATTGGGGTATCGTGACCGTACTCATCCGAATTATGTGTGCCGTTTGCGTAAGTCATTATATGGGCTTAAACAAGCGCCTCGTGCTTGGTATAAGCAGTTTGCTGATTATATTTTGTCTCTTGGTTTCTCAAATAGCAAATGTGACAACTCGTTATTTATTTATTGCAAAGGTTCAGACATGACTTACATTTTGCTCTACGTTGATGACATTATAATTACTCCCTCTTCTCATGCTCTCCGATTATATATTATGAACCTTCTGAGCTCGGAATTTGCTATGAAGGATCTTGGTCCTTTGAACTATTTTCTTGGCATTCTAGTGTCTCGGCATAAGGGTGGTATGCTCCTTTCACAGTGCAAATATGCCGAACAAATTATTGACCGGGCCGGTATGTCTTCTTGCAAGTCGTCTCCAACACCGGTTGACACCTAATACACGTTATCAGTTAGATTCTAATATACGTGATCAGATCTTCAGATTACGTTGTCAGATTAGTCTTCATTATGACAGATTTTTACATATCTTTATAATTATTTTATTCTATTTTGATAATGATTTTATTCCCTTAATATTTCCGGCTATTACCTTATTTTTAGCCTTCTATTTTTATTTCACCTCTATATATGTACAATCCTATATGGATTTTTAATATGAATAAGATTGATTTTTCTATTTCCTCAAATTCAAATTATCAATTTGTTATGGTATCAGAGCTCTCTTAGAGGGAGAGATCTGTTGCGCGCATCAATGGCTAATGAAGCCATGTATCCCTATACTTTACAACATGTACAAAATGCATAAAATCCTTTATATATACATCCAAATGAGAGTCCCTGCAATGTCCTAGTTTCTCCACCACTCACAGATGGGAATTATCACAGTTGGTCTCGTGCGATGAAGATGAGTTTGTTAACAAAGAACAAGTTAGATTCATTGATGGTACAATTGCAGAACCACCAAAGAATCATGCGATTTTTTCTTTTTGGGAAAAGGGCAACATGCTTATTCTTAGTTGGCTAATAAAGTCGATGAGCGAGGAAATTGCACAGTCCATACTTTGGCGTGAGAAGGCTTCAGACGTGTGGAACGAGCTCCGTGAACGTTTTTCTCATGCTGATCTATTCAGAATCTCATAAATTCAAGAGGAAATCTTCAGTCAGAGACAAGGTGACAACTCTGTCTCAAGATTCTATACTACATTAACAACTTGATGGGATGAATTAGATGTTTTGAATACCGTTCCTGTTTGTACATGCAATCCTAAATGTTCATGTGGTGCAATCAAAAAAATTGAAGAGGAGCGAAATAAGAATCAAGTGGTGAGATTCTTACGAGGGGCTAAATGACCAATATTCCGGTGTCAGATCACAACGGATGCTTTTGGATAATCTTCCCAATGTGAATAGAGTTTTTGCATTGGTTGCTCAACAGGAACGACAGTTTAACATTGAGAGTGTTTTTATGCCAAAGACTTTTATTGCGGCTAGTAATGATGCATCAGAATCTAAAAGAAATCAAGGAAATAGTAATGATTGGAATAATAGATACACTTCCAAGAAATGTTCGTGGCGTGGAAAATTGGGTCACATAGTTGATGTTTGTTATAGGAAACATGGTTTCCCTGCTGGCTTTAAGTTCAGAGATAATCCAAGATATGCAAATATGGTGATGGCTAAAGAAGATGAGACCAACTGTCCATAAGATTTATCAGGAAAGAATACACAAGGAAGTGCACATTTTAGTCTTACTGCAAGCCAATATCAAAATTTATTGGCCTTATTGCCACAACAAGATCAGAGGGACTCCACACAACATATTGCTCATGTAAACACTTGTACTGATTCAGATTCAACAAACAATGGATTCCAATGCTTGCAAGGTGATTAGTAGGGCTAAAGCAGAAAAAGGTTTATACATTTTCACACAGATAACTGAGTCTTCTCAATCATCAGTTCACAACACCATTTCAGAAAAACTTTCTTGAAATTTTCTTTCTAGTTTGCCCAAAACTACTATTGATTCTGATATTCTCTTACCTACTTTTATTCTTGTGGAACCTTTTGATTATGCTTTACCACATATTGAGTTAGAACATGAAACACCACAAAATAATCCTCTTGATAGCCAAATACCAAATATAGTACCCGCACCACATAATCCTATACCAGTACCACAAAATCCTCCTATAATTGGTGCTGCCACTACTTTGCCACATCACTCTTCAAGCAAAGATAATCTTTATCCTCTTTCTCAAGTGTCTTCCTATAATTGTTTGACACCTTCACATAAATCTTTTGTTATGAATATCACCACTACACCTCAGCTCACCAGATATTCTGAAGATATCAAACATGAATATTGGAGGATAGTCATGAATCAAGAGTTAGAAGCACTGACAAGTAATAATAACTGGATTCTGGATGATAAACCACCTGATAAAACTTCAAAGTGGAAATGACTGATATACATTTTCCAGTTTGAGGGGGGCTAATACACGTGATCAGTCAGATTCTAATATACGTAATTAGATCTTCAGATTACGTTGTCAGATTAGTCTTCATTATGACAGATTTTTACATATCTTTATAATTATTTTATTCCATTTTGATAATGATTTTATTCCCTTAATATTTTTGGCTGTTACCTTATTTTCAGCCTTCTATTTTTATTTCACCTCTATATATGTACAATCCTATATGGATTTTCAATATGAATAAGATTGATTTTTCTATTTCCTCAAATTCAAATTATCAATTTGTTAACACCAAAGCTAAGGTGGGTACTACTTCTAGCGCACCTTTTGAGGATCCCACTCTCTATAGGAGTCTTGCTGGGGCTCTACAATATCTCACTTTCACCAGACCGGATATCTCTTATGCGGTGCAACAGGTGTGCTTATATATGCACGATCCGAGGGTGGACCATATGCAAGCTCTCAAACGTTATTCCGTATTTACAAGGTACACTTGATCTTGGTCTTCATCTCAATTCATCTTCGGTCTCATCTCTTGTTTCTTATACTGATGCTGATTGGGGTGGGTGCCCTGATATGCGACGTTCTACCTTGGGTTACTGTGTGCTTTTGGGTGACAACATGGTGTCATGGTCCTCCAAGCGTCAGTCTACACTCTCTCGTTCTAGTGTAGAGGCCGAGTATAGGGGTGTTGCTAATGTGGTCTCTGAGTCGTGTTGGCTTCGAAATTTGCTCTTGGAATTGCATTGTCCAGTTACCAAGGCTACTATTGTGTATTGTGACAATGTTAGTGCTATCTATTTGTCGGGCAACCCGGTGCAACATCAACGTACCAAACATATTGAGATGGACATACATTTTGTACGGGAAATGGTTTCACGTGGTTAGGTTCGTGTTCTTCATGTGCCTTCACAATATCAGATCGCGGACATATTCACTAAGGGATTTCCGCATGTGTTATTTGATGATTTTAGGAACAGTCTTGGTGTCTGTCGTCCTCCTGCTTCAACTGCGGGGGTGTATTAAGATATATATGTAAATATATTTTGTTATTATATTTTAGATAAATATATAATAACAAAATATATTTAATATATATTAGTTTTGATATTATTTATTAAGATTACGACTTATATATTGTATATATTCCAAGTGAATAATAAGATCAATTGAGGAAGAAAAAAATTATGTAGAGCCTTGATTATTAGCAAGGTAGTTGGATCTAAATTGAGTCACATGTTAATAGATTATAATCCCCTTCTACATGGTATCAGAGTCTAGTTAACAAGATTGTTGGGTCTAAATTCGACCACTTGTTAATATAATGAATCTTGGTTGGCAGGTTGTTTGACCTAGATTGGGCCACCTGTTAATAGATTATGATCCCCTTCTACATGGTTTGAGAAGCCCTGATGGTTAACAGAGTTGTTAACGGGCCGTTATGTAAAGCCTTGATTGTTAGTAAGGTAGTTAGACCTAAATTGAGTCACCTATTAACGGGTCACGTTCGAGTTGAGAATGACTCCTCGACATGAGGGGAGAGTGTTAGAAAATCCCACACTGACTAAAAATGAGGCCGAACTATAGTATATAAGTGAGGTGTAGACCTCATCTTCTGAACCGATTTTGAGGGTGAGTTAGGAATTGATAATCACTTTCTATAATTTTAAATTACAATAATTTCAATTTTGAAATTAGAATAAAAATATAATAATAAATTAATTAAAATATTTTTATATATAATAAATAGCAGAAGATGACAGTAACTTAATAACTATTAGTAGAAATAGCAGAGCATGGAAGAAATTCATTAACTCTAATACTGCAATCTTTCACAAGTTTTTCCAAGATATCCTTTTTGGCTTATGGTGTCGATTATTCCTACTTTTACGTGTATTATATTTTTTATTATTATGTACAAGTATATTATGATTTAATTTAGAAAAGAAAAAAAATATTGTTAGATTTTGAAGTATTATATAAAATGACCAACAAACGTAAAAATAAATTTTATAAATTAAGATAAATTATATAAATTTTTATATTATTTATATATATATATATATATATATATCAAAATAAGATAATTCTATTAATAAATATTACATAATTAAAGAAGATAATATAAGACTTTTTTAATATATTTTTCTGCATATATTTAATAGACATCAAATTTTATATTTATAAGTTTTCTTAATTCATAAGGTATTTACAAAGAGATATTGAAAAAAAATCCAAATCGTATGTTTTGATTTACGAAATGCGATATATATATATATATTAAATCACTTTAATTAGTATATATAATATGTTACATTATTATTATATATTTTAAATGTCGGTGATTCTTTTATTGAGAGAGATAGTAATGATTAATAGTTTTATTTTATTTTATTTAACTTATATTAAATTTTTGAATTTCAGTATACTATAATTTTAATAGATATTTTGCTTTTTCTTTTCTTACATATAACCTAAATATTTTTAAAATCTAGAAAAAAACTTCAAAAAATAGTTAACAGACCTTGATTGGCTATAAAAATTATTATGTCTATTTGAAACTAAAATTATTTACGTTATATCGTATTTATTTACAATTATGTCAACTTACTGTAATTTGAAACATTTTAGTTTATAATTTAATTTAATATCATAAGAATTTTTTTTACATTTTAAATATAATAACAAAAATCCCCAGCATAGGAGAGTATATGACATAGGTACCTCATGGTCTGATATTGACTATGAAGTGTTTGAGAAAAGAACGCCAACTCAGAAGTATAAATACAATTCAAAAAAGAACGCTGACTCATGGTCTGATCGTGCGCCCTTACATCATAGCCTCAGATTTTGACCACTTATAAAATAAAATATTCACTGCATCATCAACTTTGCAGATAAAATTCTCTGTTACTATTAATTCACGTAGTCCCTTACATCATCATATCATTGAATATTGACAATTATGAGTCTGTTCCATAAAGTAAGCACCAGTAACATCTATAAATACACAACTGAATATGCATTAACACAACAATAACAACATAAAGGAGAACAAAAAGGCAACCAGAGAAAAGTATAAGAGAAAGAAATTGGAAAGGAAGACAAATAAGTGTACACAAAAATGGGTGA
>BDMB01000048.1:456786-470756 GCA_016859785.1 Macrotyloma uniflorum
TATATATATATATATATATATATATATACTTATGATAAAATTATATTATAATTTTTAAGTATAAAATTATATAATTTATTTATAAACATAAAAGTAATTAAAATTATAAATAAAATAAAAATTATAAAATGTATCTGTATTTAATAAAATTTTATTAACAATTTTTTTAAAGAGTATTTTATAATTTTTTAAAAAAATATTTAAAAATTTAATAATAATAAAAATTGTATAACTAATTTAAACCAAATTGTAAATATTGATTTGATTCGGTTGGATGATTTTTATGTTTAATTTGAATGAAAATTTGATAAAAAATTGAATCAAACCGAATTAGGAACATCTCTAATTTATATCATTCTTCTTGATATAGTTTGTGACAATATGTGTTTTCTGTGTATTATTTGGTTTATATAAATATACGTAAGGCGTCTTTACGTAGAATCAGATGTAATAAAATTATTTAAATACATATTGTTACCACTATTTGAAGATTGGACAACTCTACACAAGAATTCAAGTGTTTTAATAATGATCAAGAAAATCAAGAATCAGGACATCAAAGCAATTCAAGTATTTTAATAATGATCAAGAAATTCAAGAACAGGACATCAAGAAAACTCAAGTTGGAAGCAAGCTCAAAGACATAGAAGACATAGTTTATAGTTGGGAGTGATTGATATCAAAAGGTAATCATCACTCAACTCAGAGTGTTTTCTCAAGAAAACTGTTTTTCCAAAAACTATATTTCTCACTGAAATAATTGATTATGTAATCGATTATCTAATTTTAAAAATAAATAACTTGCGGCAATAATCGATTATGTAATCGATTATGTGAATTTGAAAATAAATAGCTTGCGGCAATAATCGATTATGTAATCGATTATGTGAATTTGAAAATAAATAGCTTGCGGCAATAATCGATTATGTAATCGACTATGTGATTTTAAAAATAAATAGCATGCGGCAATAATCGATTATTTCCATAACATAATCGATTATGTTCGGAGATTTTTTGAAAAATAATCGTTGCGAAAAATCCTCCAACAATTAAAGGAGTATCTGATTTTTATTTTGTGAACGTTGTGAGACTCTAAAAAGTAAAACATATGATTTCGAATTAAAATAAAAATTTTATTTTATTTGAGAATATTTGTCTATTTAAGAAGTATATTAGGGCTTTTCAGAAATACACCTGACTGATACATTCTTTACAACATTCTTTTGAAAAGCTTTATACTTTTTCTCTGAGTATCTTGAGCCACGAAATTTCATGTTTTGAAAGTGAGAATATTTTTCTGTGCATTAATTTTTTTGTGAAAAATCTTAATATACTCTGAGCAGAGCAGGTGCTACAATTTGAAAGCTTCACTCTAGGTGATATCTATATTGTTTTTATGTTCATCCTCTAAGGTTGTTCAGAGGAGGTGTTGTCATTCCTTATATGATTCAAGGAAGGTGTTTTCATTCCTTGTGGGATTCAAGGAAGGTGTTTTCATCCTTGTGGGATTCAAGGAAGGTGTTGTCATTCCTTGTGTGATTCAAGGAAGGTGTTGTCATTCCTTGTGTGATTCAAGGAAGGTGTTGTCATTCCTTGTGTGATTCAAGGAAGGTGTTTTCATTCCTTATGTGATTCAAGGAAGGTGTTTTCATTCCTTATGTGATTTAAGGAAGGTGTTTTCATTCCTTGTGTGATTCAAGGAAGGTGTGGCAATCTCTTGTGGGTTTCAAGAGATAGTGAGGCTCAATCTTTAGTTTTTCTATTTTGCATGTTTCACTTGTGATTAGTGGTTGTAAAATTCTGATTAATTAAAGATAATGAGAGTGGGCGATCATCTCAGGTTGAGGTGATTGGGAACTGGACGTAGGGTTAAAGGTTTAACCCGAACCAGTATAAATCTCTGGTGTTATCTTTCTCTTTCCCTTATCTCTTAATTTTTCCGTTGTGCTTTATAAAATATCTGCTAAACTAATTATTTCAAGAGAATTAAAATTTGAATTAAATAAACGCTAAAGTTTTATTTTTTATTCCATCAATTCACTCCCCTCTTGATGCTACTTGGTAACACATATATCTCTAATTTATAAACTCAGTATACTCTTACTTAATTATGTTTTCGAATATGTATTATAAATTAATATTTTAAATTTGATTTGAAAACAATTAAGTCAATTATAATATTAAAATATATCTCTATATTTATTTTCATATTTATTTTCATAATGTTATTTAATTGTGAGATACAATATATTCGTGCTGGGATTTAGTTTGACTAAAAATGTATTCAAATTAAATATAAAAATTTTATATAATTTTGATTAATTTAGAAAAAAAAAGTAAATTAATCTAAATCAATCTTATTTGAATCGATTTTACCGATTTTAATTTTTAATTTAATTTAATTTTTTAATTAAAGGTAAAATTATTTTTATTTTGAAAATTAAGATATAATTATAATAAATATATTATTTAAAAATTAAAAAATATATTAAATAATAAATTAATAAAAATATAACGAATTATATAGGAAAAAAAAGAAAATAATAAAAATTATAAATCGAGAATAATAATATACATGGGAATAAATATAAATTATTAATAGTTACATAATTTTAATAGTTTAAAAACTTTTAAAATTATTATTTTATTATTTAATTTTTCAGTATTATTAAAAATTGAAATAATGTATTATTTTAAATTAGAATATTAAAATTTTTATCTCTCACTACTATTTATTATTTATCAACAAAATTTGATTTTGTATTTAGAAACCTAGATGAACGTTATAAAGAAAAATCTCAACTATGTAAAAGTATAAAAAATAAAATAAAAATAATTTTGATAAAAATAAAAATAATTGAAATAGAACACTGAATCCTAAATTAAAATAGAAAAATAATAGAATATTGATAATAATTACGAAATTAAAATTAAAATATGAAAAATAAAAGATGAAAATTAAAAATTAAATCAAATTAAGAAAAACTTACTACTTAAAAGGAAAAAATTTATTTAAATAAAAGGTGAAAATATATAGTGAAGATGGATTGGAATAAGAGTTTGGAATAAGAATTGATGATGTGATAATGAAATTTAATATTTTTTTAGATTGTTTTAGTTCTGAACATTCTATAAAATCCAATCATATATATTTTAAATATAAAAGACTTTTGAATTCATGATTTTTACATGTTAAAAATAATTGGGATACTACTTTTTTCCGTATCTTTCTTTCTCACTTTTCTTTTTTATGTTTAACTTTTAGTAATTTTTTATAATAATTTATAAATTTCTTAATTTTATTAAATCATATTTAGGCCCATAAATATATTTCACATGAATTATATCATTTAATTAATTAATTTATTTAATTTTAACACATTTCTAATAATAAATAAAAATAAATAATATAACATTTTAGTTAATATATATATATATATATATATAAATTATTAATTTTGTATGTAATTATGATTAAATATATATACGTTAGACAGAATCTTATATTAAAAATGTATTCTTCGAAATGATAATTATATTTATATTCTTTTAAGTTATTAATTTATTTATTTATTTATTTTTTATGTAGCGTTATAATGATATTTTTTTAGATAACATATTAAGAAAAGAGTCATCAGTCAAGAATAAATAAACGATAAAAAATATCTTAAAATAATATAAGTTAAAATATTTAATTTTTTTTATAAGTTTTCTTTAAGTATAATAGAACTAGATCTTTCATATTAGTTGTTGACTAGAAACTTAATAGAAGTTTAATATTATAAATAAATAATATAAGTTAACATATTTAATTTATCTGTTTTTTGTATAATATAAAACTATAACTCATTTAAAATCTAACCAAAAGTGAATATCTTTTAATTATAAATTCTCCGTCAAACCGTAGTATTTACTTTTTTTTTTTTTAATTAGTACTTAATAATAACTCTCCATACTTTAACATCCACCACCAAATTTATTTTACTCGTTTGAACTAAGATAAATTATTATAATGAGCTTCATTACTTCATTAACAGAGATTTTCATTCATTTATTTATGGTAACTAATTTGAGAATATTTTAGGAATTATATTATTAAATAAGGTAAACAAGATAAATTTTGGAATAAATGACAAATTTAATCTTTAAAATTGTCGTAGTTCATCAAATTGGGCCTCAAATTTAATAAAATAAAAAATTTTCCTTAAAATTGCATCATGTCAGTCATTAAAATTATATTCCACCGTCAAATTTAGATTTGAAATAAATAAAATGGTAAATGATTATTTTGATCTATTTATTCATGTGTAAAAGTGTAATAATTACGTTCCATTGCTCAATTTTGTGAAATTGTTTTATCATTAAAGTGTAATATTTAATGATTAATTTGATACTAAATTATATATTTTAAGAACCAAACCATTAAATCATAAAAAACCAATTTATACTTTCTTACATATTTAGAGACTAACTCATGTTTTTTTTCCTTCTTCCTAAGATTGATTTGTCACCAGTTTACATATTCAGGATCATATATGTATTTACACATCTAGAAATTAAATCATTTTTTTTTTAAGAATTAAGTTGTCACCAGTTAATTATATACTGAGAGATAAAAAAGTAATCATGTATTTAAATTGTAATAATAAAATAAATTGATTCCTAATTATAATTTTTTAATCCATTACCTAAATTTAGATTATTAATTTAGACGTAAAAAAATATACAATTCATCATCACTTTTTATATAATATTAAAGATAAATTAATAAATTTATTAATTTTAAATTAAATAACTCATTAATATACTGAATTCTAAATAATAGATGAGTTTATATTGATAACTTATTAATAAATTATAATTTTTTTTACATTATTTGAAGAACCTGATTTTTAATAAGATTGTTAATGGACCGTTATGTAAAGTTGTGATTATCTTAATAAAATTATTGGATTTATATTTGTCTCATTTTTAAGAATGTTTATTTGACGTGAGAGAATATATTAAGAAAATCTCATATTAAATAAAAATGAGATAAAGTGTTAAGAAAATTTTATATAGAATAAAAATAAGATAAGATGTTAAAAAAATCTCATATTAACTAAAAATAAGATTTAACTATATTATGTAAGTGAGGAGAAAATCTTTTTTTTTTTTTTTTAAACCAGTTTTGATAATAAATTAGACTCGTAAACATTTTTTATCTATTTTGTTTTATTATTACAATTACCGTTACAATAAGAAAATTAATTTCTAAGGACAACTAAAATCCAACCCAAACTAATGGACAATTTGTTTTATTATATCATATATATTAAGCAACATAGCTACAAGATGATGACCCAATCCAAACTAATGAAGAACAAATTCAAAAGTTAACATCTGATGTATAAGTCTGACCAGGTGTCCACCCAGCAGGGATGACATTCCTAGCCACAATGGTCTTCCTAGACTTAAAGTTGGTTAGCCTGATAGAGAATGGCGCTTTCAATGGTGAACCTTTGTCAAGTTTCCAAACTGCACCCCAAGAACGTTGCATGGGATACCATGACCCTGCAAATGCTTCCTTCAGTTCAATTCTGTCAAGCTCACCATCCCCATCCTCATACTCAATCATCACTGCAAAATATTCTTGGTTGGATCCTGAGTCCACATGAAACACTATTGACTTACCTGGAAAGTAGCATGCAACCCTGCAAATTTTCAAGTTCATCATCTCCAGTTTTCGTAACTACAGCATTCTAAACAAAACGATTGCATGTGTGAACAAAAACAGTCCAGAAAGTACAAACATGTATTGAAAAAGTATGAGAAGTTCTGGGAATTTTGTCCTCTAGAAATTATTACTTGATGACGTACAACAATTTTCATTTATTGATTAGAAGCTAAAAACCACCGAGTACGACACATAAATGACAGTGATGAAAATATAGACACCATACAAAGTTTAAGTCATATTCCTCAGATGGTTTAGTCTGAAAATATAATCACTTGATGAAAATCATAGAAACTAAGGTACCTACCTGCTATATTGAATGGCTATTTTTCCAGCATTGCGTAGCTCATTATCTTTGCCTGGAACTGCCATTGCACCAAAAGCAGTGCCACTCAAATCAAAGTGTGCGCCTGAGTCACAGCCTGGACATTCATCAGTGATCACTACCTTCACAGGGTGGCCAGAGCATGCATTATTCCCTGTGCATTTCACCTGAAATTATAACAAATTGGAATGCCAATATGCATTAAGAACTTTTTCATTTTCACTTCACTTACAAGAGAGAGTTTTAGCAATACGTTTCTCTATGATATTGTTAATAAAAATTTATTGAATGTTTAGATACATATGTTTTAATTGGCACCTTGTAACAAGAACCACAGCCTTTGCCTGATTGAAACAAAAAAGGGCTTCCTGCAGATATCATTGATGAGAATGGGGGTACCCTTACTGTGCTGCCATAACCACAAGCACCACCTACATATATAATTAACAAATTTTATTAGTCAATCCTTTCAACAAAGGAAAAACGGCATGTGTCTAAATTTTTCTAATACCTTCACTTCCATCCCCATTGGGAGGTCCATACCAAGTGGCCACACCAGGTGACCAATAGAAACCATCAGAGGTATATGAATCAATTGAAGCATTAACAATCTTTTTGGAGTTGAAACAAGAGGAAGGGACCACTAGGAGTATTGAAATTGAAGCTAAGAGAGTGAGTAAATGAGACAATTCATGTTTAAGTGTAGGAGCCATATTATCACAGAATCACTCGGATGTTGTTACTTGCCTAGGTTCCTGATAGTTTGTGATATATATTGTAAGAAATGTGGGTTTTATAAAGAAAGGGAAAACGTTATTGAATGAAGGTATCGAATGAGGAGAGTACATTTATTTATGTGATACAATACTGTATTTATAATAATTTAATTGTAACAGAAAAAGTTAACGTTATCAAATAACTGACTATTTCAATGTAGGAATGATTTATGAATTAATTTAAAATTCAAAAATTGAAGCAATAAAAATAAAACAGGCCACATAAGACTAATAAAAATAAATATTTAACATTTTGTCAGCTCAAATTTGCTTATAGGAAATGACTTTGTGAATAAATTTGTCAATTGATATTTTGACTTATAATAAATTAAAATAACTTCTTCTGATTGTTGTATTTCTCTTAAAAAAAAAATAGTATTTGATGTTAAAATGTTTCATTTAATATTTGATATTGAAATTGTTGTCTGATTGTTAGTGAAGATTTCAGTTGCATGATTTTGTTGTATATCTAAATTACATTTGTTGTATATTTAAATTAGATACAGTCCCCCTTGCTTTTTTGTGTACCATGAGAAAACTCTTGACCCAAGACTGAAATAATATCTTGAAGTACTCTTCATGTCATTAACATATCCAGCCAGTCTCCTGCTTCTTCGTGTACCATGAAAAAACTCTTGACCCAAGACTAAAACAATATCTGGAAGTACTCTTCATGTCATCAACATATCCAACCCAGTTACTATCAGAGAATCTATGTAACTTGAATTCTTGACATTTTTCTAACTTGATTCCATAATCAATAGTGTCTTTAATATATCTTAATATCCTCATTGTTACTCTTATATGAATTTGACTAGCACAAAGCATAAATTGGGACTAGAGACTTACAACAAATAAATATATGATCTTGTTGCAATACGATACATTAGACATCTAATCAAGTTCCTATAGTATCCTTTATAACTTTATCAGTATCATCTTTCTCCTTTTGATTCATTGGTGTTCTTTACAAAGAAAAACACCATCTTTACTTTGTTTTATCTCAAGTCCTAAAAAAATTCACAAGACCAAGATCTATCATTTCAAAAGTTTGCATCATTTCTTTTTTGAACTCCTCAATCATCCTTAACTTGTCTCCAGTCACAAAAAGATCCACATAAAGGGAAATTATGATATGTTTCACATAAATAGTGGATTCAGATAAACTTTTTACAAAATCTATGCTCAAAAGATGATAGTTTATCTTATTGTACCATGCCCTTGATAATTGTTTTAAGTCATAAAAAGTCTTTTTGAATTTATATACTTTGTCTTCTTCACCTTATCTTACAAATCCCTCTAACTATTCCACATGTATATCTTACAAATCGATTATAGTAAAGATATATTTATAAATAAATAAAGAAGATAATCCAATTATCTTCTTTATTATTACAATGATTAAAGGTCTTTTTTAAGTATCAATTTTTTTTTTCAAATTAGATATTTAATAAATTATAAAATATTGATTTAAGTTCTAAAAAAATATCTATTTATATTTTATTTTAACTATTACGTTAATTAAATTAATTGATTCATTAAATGTTTTTAAATTTATTTTTATTATTCAATTTATTTTTTATCATAACAATTAATATGATTTTTCATATAAGAGATTTAATACATTAATTTTTTAATAATTCAAAACATGTGACATCTATTTAAATTAACAAATAAATATATAATAGAATTGACATGTTAATAGCACTTAATTAACCAATTTAATATTATATATATATATATATATTTTTTTTTTTATAGTAAATTTTATTTTAATTCATCTTCATAAAATCGATTCAATGAGATGATGTTTATGGGTAGTTCGATACGGCTCAAGAAATTTATGAATAATGTGATAATGGTATGAAAATCTTGTTATAATAAGTTTTAATACCATATTAGAAGTAAATTTTAAATTTAATTTAAATTAATAATAACTCGATAAAATAAAATTTACATTATTTTATATATATTAATTTCATCATATTTAAATAATGTACCATTTCAATTATAGGAAACATCTTAAACTTAAAAAAGTCTTATTAATTTATTATATTAACTAGAGGAGAGTTACAAGGAGATGAAGCAACCAATGCAGAAGTTAGGTTTAAAGGTAGACAATTGATGTATATGTGTGACCAAGGGTCCACTCCTTAGGGATGACATTGTTAGCCACAATCTTGTTCCCAGATTTAAGAGTGGTTAGTCTGATAGAGAATGGTGCTTTCAGTGGAGACCCTTTGTCAAGTTTCCAAACTGCACCCCATGATCGCTGCATGGAGTACCATGGTGATGATTCAAGTGCTTCCTTGAGTTCAACTTTCTCAAGATCACCATCACCACCCTCATATTCTATCAAGATTGCAAAGTATTCTTGGTTCGATCCAGTGTCCACGTGAAAAGCTATTGATACACCACGATAGTTGCATTCAACTCTGCAAAACCAAACTCGTCTCAGATTCTTGGTTTCAGAATGTTGAAAATAATAAGATTATGGGTAAATGAATAATTGAATGAATAGAAAATTTTAATTAATCCTTAATATTGTAACTTAATAGTAAACTAGTCTTTGTAAATATATTCTAATGATCATTTATCTCGCTAAACTGAACAATATTTCATTTTTTGAAGATTAAAATAAATTATCCTGAAATTATTAAATATATGTCAGAATAAAAAATAAATAAAAATGGAAAGTCAAGATGGTTGAAATATGTATTCAGAAAATAATAAAGTTATGAGAATTTTGTCCCATTAGAAATATATAATTAATTGTCTTAATCACGTAAATACGAAAGTTTTTTAATACTTTTGTTGTTTTTAGTTGTTAAAAATTACATGTTTCTATTCCCTTACCACGTCGCTTTTGTTAATGTTGATTAAAAATGGTTAATCTTCTGAAATTCATGATATTTTTAAGAATAAAAGACGTACTTAAACTATTTAATAATAAAAAAAATGTGATGCAAAAGCATGACAGTAGCAGTATATTAATCGATTTTTGTTATGATTGTAAATTATGTTCCGAGCATTATGTAAATTGATCTTAAAACCCTATGTAATATGTTTTTTTAATATTGAATGAAGTGATTTAGAGAATAATTATTTACACTCATCTTATATTACTGTGTGTAGCTACTTAATGGCCTCAAATGCAAAGTGAAAATGAAGATATATTAACGTTTGCATGGCAATTTGTTATAAGTTCAGGTGAAGTGCACAGGTAATTATGCATGCTCAGGGAACCCTGTGAGGGTAGTGATCACTGATGAATGTCCAGGGTGTGGTTCAGATTCTCAACATCATTTTGATTTGAGTGGCTCTGCTCTTGGTGCCATGGCAGTTTCAGGCCAAGACCAGAAGCTACGCAATGCTGGCAAAATTGACATTCAATATAGAAGCATAACGTAACACTGTTGAAGATTCCATCTTGTTTAAAAAATTGTGATGTTAAGATATATTAGATGGGTGCAAATTTTATCTCATGAACCGATTTTATAGAAATGAGTTAAGTTTAAAGTTCATTCCTAATATAGTATAAAAATCTATCTTAGGAAGGCTTTTAGATCTATCGAAGCGCTATCGGATCACCCATTAATATGTAAACCTACGTGTTGGAAATCTCATATCGTCTAGAGATAAAATTATATTGAGGTATATTAGGTGGGTGCAAATCTTACCTCATGAACTAATTTTGTGAGTATGAATTAGACTTAAAATTCACTTAAGTATTAAAAATGTATTTTATTATTCTTTTCTTATGAAGAATTCAGAAACATATATATTCATTGTCTGTATACCTCATAACAAGAATCACAACCTTTGCCTTTCGGCACCGGGCGGGGATCAAATATCTTGATTTTTGTACGGGGTATTTTTATTCAAAAATTACCTAAAAGGGTTAAGTTGACCCATTTTTATTTTTTTGGGTCAAATCGTGCTTTCAAAGTATGACTTTATTCGGTAGAAGTCGTGCTTCATAACATGACTTTGCAGTTTTTAATTTTTTTTCTAAAAATACACTGAAGTCGTGCTATCAAGCACAACTTCACTTTTTTTTTTAATAATTAAAGAAGTCGTGTTATCAAGCACGACTTCACCCTTTTTTTATTATTTAATAATTAAATAAGTCATACTATCAAATACGACTTCACTATTTAAAAAAAAATTGAAGAAGTCGTGTTATCAAGCACGATTTCATTTTTTTTTAAATAAAAAAGTTACACTATCAAACACGACTTCACATTTTTAAAAAAATTCATTGAAATTAAAGTTGTGGATTTTTTTTAAATTTATTTTAAATTATTGAAGATAGGTTTTAGGGTTTGTGTGAAGAAAAAAATTAATGATTAATGTATTTAATTGTTATTTGTAAAAATTGTTATGATTATATAAAATATTCATTTTGTATTATTTCATTTTTAATTAATTTATTTATTTTTAATCTCATCATTTTCAATTTCTTACAATGATGAATTAAATAGATTAATCATAACTAAAAATGATGAATTAACAAAATTCAAATCTCAACTAAATAAATACAAAAATAGAGGTAAATTTAAAAAAAAAATTACAAAGTGAAGTCGTGCTTGATAACACGACTTTTTTATTAATAAAAAAGTGAAATCGTACTTGATAGTACGACTTTTTCATTTTTTTTTTAAAAAGAGTGAAGTCGTGCTTGATAACACGACTTCTTTAATTATTTAAAAAAGAAAAAAATGAAGTCGTGCTATCAAGCACGACTTCAGCGTATTTTCAGAAAAAAAAAATTAAAAACTGCAAATTCGTGTTATGAAGCACGACTTCTACAAAATGAAGTCGTACTTTGTAAGCACGACTTGACTCAAAAAAATAAAAATGGGTCAACTTAACCCTTTTAGGTAATTTTTGAATAAAATACCCCTTCTCCGTACAAAAGCCAAATATCTTTTACCATTTCCTTTCTTTTTCTATTTGGGCATCTATTACTTTTTGTTGGGTTATTCCTTTTTAAGGGAAATATCAGAGCCGAAAAACAACCTCTAATCCCTTTACTTTATGGGGCCATTCATCTTTTTTTTACCGTACATGCCAAAGCTGGAATGGTTAGAGGGTTGGATAGAAGGACTCGACTTCTTTCTTATCTTATTAGGATTTCTTCTATTCGTTTGCGGCGAAGAAAGAAAATGAATGATTGTCTAGGAAAATGAAGCAAAAAAAGTAAGAATCAAGCTCCAACTCTGAACATGCTATCCGTTAATGAGCTACTCCCATTGATAAAAAGAGGGCTTACAAAAGCGTGTGTTATTGCATTGAAACCAAAATTATATATAATTATTGGTAACCTTTACCATGTATATATTATGTGCTAATAAGATATATGTCATTTAATGTACAAGTCCCATGTTGTACAAAATGCGAAAGGAAAGAAAGTTTATAAACCTACTCACAAGGTTGTTAGTTCGCCGAGCTAAGTAACAAGAGCTTGTAACCCAAGCGGGGGCATGAAGGTGATGGGACAACTCTATGGCTCTCCTCTTTGGGGTGTGGCAACAAATAGTCGGCTTGTCCATTCCAAGTCGAGAGTGGAGCCATGGGACATCAGCGAAGGCAAATGTGTCATGGCTCTTAAATAAGAGGGCACTGCGTAAGGCTGGTTTCACAGAGCAACGATTACCTCTACTTCCCAACCGTGGAGGGATAACAAGCTACTGCAACCACACTCCGCAACGGCTTGGTCAGTCTAGTTGCTTGGACCATCACTTTTTAAACAAACAATTTTTCATTTCGTAATTTAACTTTATCACACATTTGAGGTTGGATGCGGCTAATAATTTATCATTGCATAGCTAAGGGATTTAGTGGAATTTATTTGAGCTATTTTCTAAATACATTTCCCTGAGAGCATATTTACTTTTAAAGGTTTTGGGTTGAAATATTCATTGGTACAAGTGTTTAACCTTTTAAAAAAAAAATACTAAATATTTGATTCACAAATTGTTTCATATATTTGAATATGATCCGTATCATCTCTACGATGATCTTTAGGTCCATGGAATAATCTTTTTCTTTCAATTCAAGTTAAGCTTCTATACTTTTTTGTGTTTTTAAGTCAAATTTTCAAAACCAAGCTACAGTTTACGAAAAAAGAATTTGCTTGTATGAATTTCTTTGCATTGAGATTTCATCTTGTGCAAGATACTGAACTAAATAATATTTTTAACAAGCGATTCGTTTTTATATACTTCCCTATGCATTGTGTTATGATATATTTTTACGACTGCGAGATAAACACAAGAATTTGAAATTTTAAAATTCTTCCATATTTTAAATTCACACTCTAAGCATTTGGGTTGTTACATTTCATATTTCATATAATAATTATTATTATTTTTTTTTGTAAAAGAATTGATGGACACCTAAAATAACCATACATGTATGTGTAGGAAGAGGAAAACAAAAATAAAAGTGATAGTTTGTAGGAGATGTGAAAAAGTGAAAAGAGTGGAATAGGAAGAAAAAAGACATGTATTCGCTTCTTATACAAAAAGTGTGATTGTATATGTTCATTAATATTTTATTTTTTACCTTGAACACTCATTTTTAATGTACAACTTAAAGAGATTTTCTTACTTCGATACGCAGTAAATGATAGTCTCCTCGAGGATAGAGTACTATAAAAAATTAATTTGTGGTCCTTTTAAATAAAATAAAAATATAATTTGGATTTTACAGTTGATCACTAGCTCACTTTCTTTACTTTTCACTTTTTTTAAGATTTATGTTCATGAGTATTAATACATGAAGAATGAATGATTGATGAAAGTTAGGTTGAAATTAAAGGAATACCTATAATTGTTTTGTCCCTTTTAAAATTTTAAAGCTAAATAATATATAATGGTTGAGGGCTTCTAAATATGTGTGTCATCATGTCGTGTAACTTGACATTTTTTTATGTGTTGTAAAGTGGAAGGTCCTTACGCCGTTATGCTTACATTTGTTTTGATAAAACACATGTTCTTCAACTTTACATAAAAGTAGTAGTTATCAACATTCTTCTTTCACCCCTTTGGAAAAGATAAACACTTTTCTTTTCAAAATCAAATTTGCTAAATTTATTATTGGTAATTACACATAGGATTAGAATTTATGTGAATTTAAATATGGTGAG
>BDMB01000048.1:473717-589737 GCA_016859785.1 Macrotyloma uniflorum
GTAACTTGACATTTTTTTATGTGTTGTAAAGTGGAAGGTCCTTACGCCGTTATGCTTACATTTGTTTTGATAAAACACATGTTCTTCAACTTTACATAAAAGTAGTAGTTATCAACATTCTTCTTTCACCCCTTTGGAAAAGATAAACACTTTTCTTTTCAAAATCAAATTTGCTAAATTTATTATTGGTAATTACACATAGGATTAGAATTTATGTGAATTTAAATATGGTGAGTAGTATGTCTCTCATATTCTTTAGTTTGAGTTTAAACAAAAAAAAAACTATTTTGTTTTTCTTTTGAATTTTTCGAATGAATTAACCAAAGGGTGGGCATACCGCATTAGAAGAATAATACAGGTCAATTATGTAGGTATGCTAAGCGTGTGTTATTGCATTGAAACCAAAATTTTATATAATTATTGGTAACCTTTACCATGTATATATTATGTGCTGATAAGATATATGTCATTTAATGTACAAGTCCCATGTTGTACAAAATGTGAAAGAAAAGAAAGTTTATAAACCTACTCACAAGGTTGTTAGTTCGCCGAGCTAAGTAACAAGAGCTTGTAACCCAAGTGGGGGCATGAAGGTGATGGGACAACTCTATGGCTCTCCTCTTTGGGGTGTGGCAGCAAATAGTCGGCTTATCCATTCCAAGTCGAGAGTGGAGCCATGGGACATCAGCGAAGGCAAATGTGTCATGGCTCTTAAATAAGAGGGCACTGCGTAAGGCTGGTTTCACAAAGCAACGATTACCTCTACTTCCCAACCGTGGAGGGATAACAAGCTACTGCAACCACACTCCGCAACGGCTTGGTCAGTCTAGTTGCTTGGACCATCACTTTTTAAACAAACAATTTTTCATTTCGTAATTTAACTTTATTACACATTTGAGGTTGGATGCGGCTAATAATTCATCATTGCATAGCTAAGGGATTTAGTGGAATTTATTTGAGCTATTTTCTAAATACATTTCCCTGAGAGCATATTTACGGTTAAAGGTTTTGGGTTGAAATATTCATTGGTAAAAGTGTTTAACCTTTTGAAAAAAAAAAATACTAAATATTTGATTCACAAATTCTTTCATATATTTGAATATGATCTGTATCATCTCTACGATGATCTTTAGGTCCATGGAATAATCTTTTTCTTTCAATTCAAGTTAAGCTTCTATACTTTTTGTGTTTTTAAGTCAAATTTTCAAAACCAAGCTACAGTTTACGAAAAAAGTATTTGCTTGTATGAATTTCTTTGCATTGAGATTTCATCTTGTGCAAGATATTGAACTAAATAATCTTTATATGAGAAACTTAACTCATCAAGTTTTGGAAGGAAAGTTGAATTACTCAATTTGGATGAGAATTTAATTTTTGGCACGTGTTTATAATGAAGCTTATAGTAGCTATAGTGTTGGAGTGATTCCCTCAAGTTATGGGCAATATTAAGTAATATAGGGCTTATCTATAACACTTCTACAATATAAATACTTGATTAAGCTTTTTAATTAGTTAGATTTGGCATAGAGAACATTGCAATCAAACTTTTAAACTTCCAGCACATGGCTCTCTCCAAGTTAGTTAATTCGGTTAGAGTTTTCACTTCTATTCTTGTATTTTACCTTAAATGAAGTTTCCATCTCTTCGTGTTCCTTTGTTCTCGTGCCTCTTCTTACTTTTCTTTCATTGTTTTTCAATTTTATTCATGATTTGATCTTTAACTTTCAATCTGGAATTTATGTTGGAAGTTCCAATGCTTCACAATGCTTAGTCTTTGCTTTACATTGTACTTTGCTTTCTTAGTTAAGAGTGAAGGCAAAATTGTGAGATATATCGCACTATTTGAACGTTTGCTTAATTGATTCAATTGAGTTTTCAAATAGAGAGATGGTTGATAGCTAGGATTGGCTTGAGTCTTGAAACTCTCCTTCATAGTTTCGTGTTTTGCAATTTTAATTCTGTATTTTTGTTTCCAGCACTTTAATTCATATGTCTTTGAGTTTTAATTCTATATTTGAGTAATCCTTTGGAGGTTTTATGATTCATCATTGGAGAGGAAGGATTCCTTGGTATCTTTTTGAGAGTATAAAGCACTTGAATGTCTTTTAAGTGAGTGTGGTGTAGGGATACTTACATAATACACTCTAGCCTTGCACTTTGAAGTTGATCTAGCACCTTCAATCTGATTTTGATTCATAGAATTCCAGTTAGGTAGTTTACTTGCTTTCTTTTAATTCATTTTTGTAGTTAGTTTTAATTCCATTGCATTTTACAATTAAGTTCTATAGCAGTTGTATTTTCATTGCTTTTCAGTTTTCCAATTTTTCCAAAATTGCATAGTTTTTGTTCTTCTTTTGGTATTGTTCTTCTTTTGGTTAATTTTTCCAGATTTTAATTGTCATTCCAATTCAATTTACTTTGCTTTATAGTTCTGCATTTTAATATATCATTTCGATTCAAGGTTTGCCTCAATTCAATTCATAGTTGTAATTGCATTCTGCATAATTCTCAATTCTGTTTTCATCCATTGCTCATAGATATAATTTCATTTTGCATTGCTATCTCAATTCCAGGTTGTATCTTTACATTTCATTTCCAGATTTCTTTAGCTTTAGTCAAATTTCTAATTGCTTTCTATTATGCACTACAATTTAAGTTTCTGCAATCAAACCCCCACCCTCCCTCCCTCCCAACAAATGTTACATAAAAACATACAAAGTCATATATGCATTGTATTCATTCATCTCTTCATCCAATCCATCAACTCATCAAACATATACACTACATTCTCATTCCAAGTACAATACATCTCATTTGCATAACTCATACTCATTTCTATTTGAGACAAATAGACCAAAAACAGTTTCATTATACATCAATTTTCATTCTACATCCATAGCATTTAGTCACTACTTCAAATTAGAAAATAGCAAATTAAATCCTACACATCCCTTCATTCATCCATCCACTACATTCTAATTCTATTAAGTAACTAAAAACAATAACCATTGCAATCATCCAGTCAATCCATTTTCCATTTATAGATTTAGGATTATATTTCCTTGACATTCATTTTATTCCTTATCCATTAATTCATTTACAATTCATTTCATTACCGCATCAATTCATCTTTCATTCAAAATTAAAAAAAAAAAATAGTTCATTCTGCATTTAGCTTCCATATATTAAATCATTTCCATCTCATTCATTCATCATTCCAGTAGCTTGATCTAGACTTGCATCAATTATGTTATGCATTTCTACATCCTCATGCATTTATAACATTTATTTTTTCCCAACATTTCACTGCATTCATAGCTGGATTAAGAGCCTACATTTCATTGCTCCTAGGATTCGATAATTTTGGTTATTCCTATATTACATTAAAGGGGAAACCAATTATTTGAGGCAAGAAAAGTGAGTGAAAATCTTGTTCATCAATAGGATTAATGAAATAACCTCTAATCTACGAAATTTAAATTCAACGAGTAATGTTGAAGAAAATGATTTTGATAAACAATCCACAAAGCAAATAATTGATCAACCTATTCAACAATCTCTTTCTAAATTTTGAGGATATAAGAAAAATTTGATATTTGTAGAGCTTATATAAAGTTTGGATCGTATCACTATTTTATGGATGTGTATCCTCTTTCTGGTTTAAATAATCATCGTAGTATTGATTGCATAATTGATTGCATAATTGTTTATAATGAAAAAAAAATTGCTGCAAAATTCTATACAGATGTGATAATTAATGATTTTTTTAACATAAAATATAGTTGAGTACAATTAAAAAAATTAAATATACTAGGTATGTATTTGGCATTATATATATAATTATTTATGTTGATTTTAAATATATGTAAATGATTTATAATTTATTAATGATTTTATTTATTATATTTATTTTTATATGATAATTAATTTTAATATATATATTAATTAGTTCGCCCCCCTCACCTAAAGTTTCTAGCTCCACCCCTGCTCCTTGAGACTTAAAATTACAAGTATTATTAACTATCACTCCTGATTACAAAGAAAAGAATGTTTAAGGGAAAATTATAGAAAAACTCTCATATAAAGAATATACAATAAGATATTTCTAATTAAAATTCTAACTTCAATAGAAAAGGATACAATAGTGATTTTCTCTCTAAACCTTTTAATTTAAATTTGTATATAATATTTTATTTTATTAAATATTTTTTAAAATAACAACAAGAATTATTGTAATTTTTTTTTAATGTATCTCTATTATTGTTGTAGGATGAGATTGAGTTTATATGATTTAGGTTTTTATATCACTAGAATTATTAAAATAAATATTTATTTATAATTTTAAAATAGATCTCACTTCTTTACGTTTTTAATACAATAATGCTTTTTTTATATCTTATTTAAATAAAGATATTAATTAAAACTTACATAAAATAAAATAATAAAAATAAATATTAAAAAATTTAAAATATAAAATTTTGAATATTTTATAAGTAAAATTAAATGATGTAATCATCTACATTAAAAATGTCACAACACTATACTGTCAACTAATTATAAACTGTTACACTTATGTGAAAAAAATGTTTTAATGTAAAAATAAAAAAAATATAAATATATTTCTATATTACTATATTTACATATAATGTTAATATAAGTGTAAATATAAATAAAATAAATAATAATATTTTATTTCTCATAATTTGTGATTGTATATATTTCTTTACATTTTGATCCTTATATAATTTTTCCTTTTATATAATTTTTTCTTTCGATATTCTATCTGTTTGAGTAAAATCTAAAGAAAATGAAAAATCTAAAAAAAATCTTATACATATCGATTTTATTTTTATTTTTTTGGATTTTAAAATAAAAATAAAATAATAGGACAAATAATTAAGGACAGAAAAAATGATACACAGATATTAATTAAAATTAAAATAATTTTATATTGGAACCAAAATGAGAAAACATTATTAAAGATAAAAATAATGTAAAAAATTATTAGAACCATAGTTAATTTTGATTTTCTCATTTATATGACACAAGTCATGAGATAACGTAGTACTTATAAACCTCTAACTAACATTTTCCCATGTTGAGTTAGGTAACACTAACTTATGATAATTTGTAGAAAATATAATGTCATAAAAAAAGAGATAGAAAGAAAAATAAGACACTACAGATTTTTATTAAAAAATGTGTTTCTATTTGATTTATTTTTCTTTTTACCTTTAACACCAATATTTAATATACAATTTCAAGAGAACTTTTTTACTTTGATACCTAAAAATAATTATAAAACAAATTATTGTTAAAACTTAAGTTTTATGATCCAATAAATAGTATAAAAAAATGTATTAGATTCTAGAACTGATTTCACTATTTGAATTTCTTTTCCTTTTCATTTTTTAAGATTTTTGTTCATAAATGTTAATTAAAATAAAAAAAAATAAAAGATGAATAAAAGGTTGTTGAAATTAGAAGAATATCTACAGTTTTGTCTTTATTCAAATTTTAAAACTAAATAGTAAATAAATAGTAATTTAGGGGGTATGAATATGTGTATAATTATGTCATTGAATTTAACACTTTTTATTTTATTAATGAAAGTTCATTTTGGGATGATAATTAATTTTATTTTCCAATAAATCTATGTTCTTTCACATTATCTCATACTTGAAATCATCTAAGTTATTTTTTTTTCTTTCTTTTTATAAACGCTTTTATTTTTTGAAATCAAAATTTTGAATGACTAATATAAAAATAAAGGAACAAATGACTTTTTTAATTAACTTATGATAACACAAGGTTGCAATAATTTTTCTTAATTTAAAATAGAGGTGAGATAAATTTTTATTATTTAATAATATTATTTTTTGGTTATTGATTTATGGAATAGAATTGAATTTTTATGTCTGAGGTTGACTATTTCTTTTTCTATTATTAGTTTATAAAATACATACTAAATATATCAAACACCACTTTTATAAGAAATCATATTTTAATTTATAAAATATTATTTAATTATTATGTCTGGCCATAGGAATCAATAAATTTGTGGTAATAAATACAAAATTTGAAACAAAATGTCAGGATGGTCGAGTGGTCTAAGGCGTCAGACTCAAGTTCTGGTCTTCGTGAGAAGGCGTGGGTTCAAATCCCACTTCTGACATTTTATATTTTTTTACTTTTTTTTATACTTTTTTTAATTAATAAAATATTATTTTTTTGAAATTTTATTTTATATTTTTTTATTTTCTTTAATATTTTTTAATTTATAAAATATTATTTTTCTGAAATTTTATTTTATATTTTCTTATTTTCTTTAATATTTTTTTAATTTATAAAATATTATTTTTATAAAATTTTTTATTTTCTTTTATATTTTTTTAATTAATAAAATATTATTTTTCTGAAATTTTATTTTATATTTTTTTATTTTCTTTAATATTTTTTTAATTTATAAAATATTATTTTTATAAAATTTTTTACTATTAAATACATTTTATGTTCATTATTTAAATAATTATTTTTTTTAATTTATAAAATATTATTTTTCTGACATTTTATTTTATATTTTTTAATTTATAAAATATTATTCTTTTAATTTTTTTTAGTATTAATTACCTTCACAGTTATTCTCATTATTCAAATAATTATTTTTTTAATTTATAAAGTATTATTTTTCTGAAAATTTATTTTATATTTTTTAATTTATAAAATATTATTTTTTTTAATTAAAAAAATTTTAGTATTAGGTACCTTTACAGTTTATTCTTATTATTCAAATAATTATTTTTTTAATTTATAAAATATTATTTTTTAAAATTTTTTAATTTATAAAATATTATTTTTTTTATATTTTTTAGTATTACATACCTTCTTCACCGTTTATTTTCATTATTTAAATAATTATTTTTTTAATTTATAAAATATTATTTTTCTGAAATTTTATTTTATATTTTTTTAATTTATAAAATATTATTTTTCTGAAATTTTATTTTATATTTTTTTAATTTATAAAATATTTTTTTTTTTAATATTTTATTTTCTTTTATATTTTTTTAATTTATAGAATATTATTTTTTAAAATACCTTCACCGTTTATTTTCATTATTCACATGACTAATTATTTTTACATGATAATTTTATGTTTTTTATATTTTTTAATTTATAATTTTTTTTTAATATTTAGTATTATCTTCATGTTTATTTTTATTAATCAAATAATCAAAGTAAAGAATATGATTAATTATTTTTATATGATAATTAAAATTGTTGTTAAGAAAATCTCATATTTTATATCTTAATTTTAAAGTATTTTTAAAGTATTGTTTAGATATAAGTTAGAAATGGTTTTATTTTAATTTATAAAATATTATTTTTTAAAAAAATTTGTATGATACTTTTATATATTTTTTTAATTTATAAAATATTATTTTTTTTAAAATTTATCTATTAGGTACCTTCATTTATTTTTATTATTCAAATAATTGAAGTAAAAAATATGACTAATTATTTTTATTTGATAATTAAAGTTGTTGTTTTAAGAAAATTTCATATATTTTGTCTTAATTTTAAAGTATCTTTCAGATATAAGTTAGAAATGGTTTTATGAATATGATTATTTTTTTTAATACTTTTATATTCTTTTTAATTTATAAAATATTATTTCTTCAAAATTATTTTATTATATATTTTCATCATTTACTCTTATTATTTAAATAATTGAAATAAAGAATATGACTAATTTCTTTTATATGATAATGATAATTAAGGTTGTTATTAAGAAAATCTCATATTTTTTATCTTAATTTTAATTTTAAAGTATCGTTTAAATATAAGTTAGAAATGGTTTTATATTAAAATTTTTAATTTATCTTAAGTATATATTTTAATAGATTTATTTAGTTTGAATGGTATATTTTAAGAAAAAGTATTAAAGAAATTTTATATTATTTATCTCAATTTTTAAACTACAATTTATATATATATTTTGTAACGAACCAATGTTAGTTAGTTCTAATAAGGTAGTGACTTAATTGGTGAAGAGTGAAAGTATTTGATAAATTTTTAAAAGGGGTTATAAATAGAAAATTAAATCTTTCAACCTTTATTATTTCAAATCCACTATTTTTCTAAGAACTATTTTCTCTCTAAACCTTCTACCTTCTCTCTAACTTTTCTTTCTCCTCTTTCATCTCTTTTAAGATCCAAATATACCATTGTGACTCTTGAGGAGTAGAATCTTTTGACCGATTGAAATCTTCAGTTGGGTAAGTTTTCTATACTCTATCTTTCCCTAAGGGTTAGAAATGGGTGGTTGTTTTGGGGTTTTTAGGGTACTTGCATGTACCTTTCCTTGCTCCCAATTGGTTCTATTTTAGTGTGTACTCCTAGTAATGTGGTTGATTTGATCTTTAAGCACTCTTGGAGCATTTAGAACTTTACCCTTAATGGAGGCAGGTAGTTGTTTTGGGACTCACTCTTAGGTAAGGGAAGCTAATGGATTTTCGGAAATTTGATAGATTCTGGATTTAATGTTGGATTTGGGACAAATCATTTTAGTTATTAAATTTGCATTGTCCAATTTGAGGGCTGAAATTGTTGTTTTGGTGCTCAAAATTTAGGGGGTTTTTATTTGTTCTGATAATCCTATTTTTAAAGTGTTGTTTTGTGTGCACCTGAGAATGTATTGTTTGAAATTATGAAATTTATGATGAGTGGAATGCTTTGCCTGTTGATTTGAGTCTTGGTTTGATACTTTTCATATGGTATAAGTGCTGGAATGTAAAGTAGATGTGTGGTTGAACTAGTGAAAATTGTATTGACCTGTGAGTAGTAGAAATCATTGTGTGTAGAATGTGTAACTCACTATTTTGGACATAGAATTTATGAAATAAGTAGGAAAGAATATATTTTTGAACTGATAAAGGATGGAAATCGCTTTAAAAGTCCATACTTTAGGTCCGGAAGTGAGTTATATTTTTTGCATAAACTGACTTCTGAAGAAGATGCATTGAGTGTCTCTGAAATTTACTGAGCGGATTTGGTTTCAGGGGTTCAGGTTTTAATCTGTTGAGCGTAGCAAGATTCGTTGAGCGGATTTCACTGCGCTTAGTGCATTAAGACTGCATTGAGTGGATTTGTCCCAATTTTGGGACTACTCTTTTGAACCAATCTGTTGAGCGGAATTGAGTTTCGTTGAGTGGATCATCCGTTGAGAGGAACTAGGATTCACTAAGTGAAGTCCCTAATTTCAGAAAAGATAATTGAAGTGAGATTTGAGTATGGTGTGTTGCACGATGATAAATATGATGTGAGTGAAAATGATGAGTATGAGAAAGAGGCATGAGGTCGTGCATTTCTTATTGAGAAGAAGTGGATTTTGTAAATGTAATGAGGCATGCGATAACTTAGTGTGTATGGATATAGGGATGTGATGTGTGAATTCCATTATGTGTAAAGCCTTAGGTAGACCCTTACACTCTGAATGTGATTGTATTGAATATCATACATAGTTTGTAAAATTATGTATGCTCTTTTATATCACTAGCTTACCTTACTTATAGTGTTTTGTGTGTTTGACTACTATGATTGTGTACTTTGCACGGGAACAGGTGCTAGGTTGGGAGAGGGTTCATCAGTTGGGAGACAGTAGATTAGGGCTGATGTATTATAACTTAAGGATATTTTGTAACCCATTTCAAATTTTATTTGAATATTCTCCTATAATGTAATAGAACTAGTATTTAATTATTGAGGTATTATGGACCGCTTTAGCATAAACTAACATTTTAGGTTCATTAAATTTTTTTTGTATCAAAGCATAAGTTCCTGTATAGTAACCTTGGGTAGTGGTCTGTTTGCTAGGATATGATGTGATAAACTGTACACCCCTCTTGCTTGGTTTAACTTGTTCTAATACTTTTTCTTATGAATTTTTTGAGATGGCGCTTTGACCACCTACCCCTCCTCCTCCTTCCCCAGCCCAATTGACCGATCTTGGTCACATAGTGATAGCTATAGAGATTATAGCCTCCATTATCCAGCAACAAAATGCAGTAATGGCTCAACAACATCAGGCAAACATCCAAGAGCTATTGGTCACTAGAGCAATTGGGATTTACTGACTTCATGAGGCACAGGCCTCTCAAATTCAATGGCAACTCCAACCCTTATCAGGCTGACTAGTGGGTCAGGGAATTAGAAAAGATCTTTGAGGCAACCTCCTACCCTGGAGCAAAGAAAATTACCTTCACCACCTACTTGCTGACGGGAGAATCTGAGTTTTGGGGGTAAGGGATAAAGCAAATGATGGAAGAGAAGAGTGAAGTTATAGATTGGGAGAGCTTCAGGTATAGGTTCCTGGAAAAATATTTCCAGATAGTACCCGATATGTAAAGGAGGCTGAATTTCTAAGGTTGGAGCAAGGTAGCATGACTGTCTAAGAGTATGGTACAAGGTTTGAGTATTTGGTGAGATATTACACCCATGAAACTTCCTGAGGTTGGAGCAAGGTAGCATGATTGTCTAAGAGTATGGTACAAGGTTTGAGCATTTTGTGAGATATTACACCCATGAAACTTCTAAGGCCTAGAGGTGTAGAAAATTTGAGGATGGGTTGAGACACGAGTTGAAAAAGGTGGTGGTCCCACTGTCCATTAGGGAATTCCCCACCCTGGTGGAGAAGGCAAAGAATGTGGAGAGGCTGGAGCGGGGATCAAAGAGGGTGATTAGGAGCTCCAACAGTGGGTCATCCAATGGGAGGACTAGAATGGAGCCAAGGAAGTTGTATGTGAGGCCTCAACCTAGTTGGGAGAGTGTCCCATTGAGGGCGTCCTCGGCGAACCAAATGTGCTATAGATGTGAGGGCCCTCATCTGATCTACCAGTGTCCCCAAGCCTCCATTCTGAGGAGGTGTTTAACTTTCCAAAGGATTGGCTACTTAGCTCATGAGTGTAGAGAGAGATCTAGACCTGCTCCTTTAGGGAGCCAGCAATAGAGTCAAGGAAAGGGCAGTAGTAGGCCCAAGGCTACAAGTAGAGTGTTTGTAATCAGTGGGACAAAGCCAGTCAGATCTAACAGCTTGGTACAAGGTTGGTGTTCTCTAACTGGCTATAATGTAAGGGTATTATTTGTGTCAGAGCTGTGTGTGAATGAGTTGAGGCTGTCGACAAAGGAGCTTTAGGATATTTTGTTGGTATCCACTTCAGCTTCGAATCTGGTAGTGGCTTCCCGTATGTGTGCCTGTTGTATTGTGCTAGTAGAATGGAACAAATCAAAAGTTAATTTAATTTGTTTACTGCTTCAGGATCTAGACGTGATTTTGGAAATGGTCTGGTTGGCTGTCAATCGAGTTCTCTTGGATTGTGGGCAGAAGAGGTTGTTCTTTCTAGATCCAAGAGATGTGAGTCTGGTTTCAACTCAACAAGTTATAAAGGAGATTAAGGAATGTACTTTATGTTATGTGATCTTAACTCACATGGAAGTGGTAGAGGTGGATCAGAGGATTGAGATACCGATAATGCAAGACTACATGGATGTGTTTCCAAATGAGGTGTTTGGACTGTCACCTAGGAGAGAGGTGAAGTTCTCCATTAATTTGATACTTGGTGCAGGTGCAGGACCGGTGTCCATGGCACCTTATTAATGGCTCCTATAGAATTGATGGAGTTGAAGAGGCAGATAGAGGAGTTGTTAGAACAACATTTTATCCGACCAAGTGTATCACCATGGGGTGCACCGTATCTGTTGGTGAAGAAGAGGGTTTTGAACCGATTGAAATCTTTATTTGGGTAAGTTTTTTCTACTCTATTTTTCCCTAAGGGTTAGAAAGCGATTGTTGTTTTGGGGTTTCTAGGGTTCTTGCATGTACCTTTTTTTGCTCCCAATTGGTTCTATGTTAGTGTGGGCTCCTAGTAATAAAGTTGATTTGGTCTTTAGGCACTCTTGGAGTATTTGGAACTTTACCCTTGATGGAGACAACTAGTTGTTTCGAGACTCACTCTTAAGTAAGAGAAGCTCGTGGATATTTTGGAATTTGTTAGATTTTGGATTTAACGCTGGATTTGTGGCAAATCATTCTACTTATTAAATTTGTATTGTTCAATTTGAGAGCTGAAATTATTGTTTTGGTGCCCAAAATTTGGGGGTTTTTTATTTGCTGCGATAATCCTCTTTATAAAGTGTTGTTTTGTGTGCAACTAAGAATGTATTGTTTGAAATTATGAAATTTGTAATAAGTGGAATGCTTTGGCTGTTGATTTAAGTCTTGGTTTGATACTTTTCATATGCTATAAGTGTTGGAATGTAAAATGGTTACGTGATTGAACTAGTGAAAATTGTATTCACCTATGAGCATGAATCATTATCTGTAGAATGTGTAACTCACTATTTTGGACCCAGAATTTATGAAATAAGTAGGAAAGGAACTGTTTTTGAACTGATAAAGGGTGGAAATTGCTTTAAAAGTTCATATTTTAGGTCTAAAAGTGAGTTATATTTTCTGTATAAACTAACTTTTGGAAAAGATGCACTATGTGCCTCTGAAATCTGCTGAGCGGATTTGGTTCAAAGGGTTAAAGGTGCTCTCGAGTTTTAATCCACTGAGCACAGTTTGCTTTGCTAAGCGCATTAACACCACGTTGAGCAAATTTGTCCCAAATTTGGTACTACTCTTTGGACCCAATCCACTGAACGGAATTGAGTTTCGTTGAGCGGAACTAGGATTTGCTGAGCGAATTCCTTTATTTCAAAAAATATAATTGAAGTGAGATTTGAGGATGGTGTGCTGCATGATGATAAATATGATGTGATTGAGAATGATGAGTATGAGAAAGGGGCATGAGGTCGTGAAGTTCTTATTGAGAAGAAGTGGGTTTTGTAAATGTAATGAGGCATGTGATAGTTTAGAGTGTATGGATCTAGGGATATGATATAAGGTATCCAAACCTTAATGCGGATCAAAGTCATGTAGATTGAGATCACATATGGTGAGAGTTCGATGGAAGTCCTATTAGTTGCTCTGAAAAGACAGCTATGCTGATGTGGTGTTTTTTATGAGTAGCGTGGGGGATGGCACTAAGGTGAAATAGACTCAGTTAGTCGATCGTGATAAGACCCGTGGTCTTGTTTTGATACATCAAGTGCTAGTCTGAGATATTCAAGATCCATATAGTCTTCCGGAAGGCATCAATCTTGTTTGTGATGTGTGAATTCTATTATATGTAAAGTCTTAGGTAAACCCTTACACTCTGAATGTGAATGTATTGAATATCTTGCATAGTTTGTAAAATTATGTATGCTCTTTTATATCACTAGATTATCCTACTTATGGTTTTTTTGTATGTTTTACTATTATAATCGTGTACTTTGCATGAGGGCAGGTGTCATGTCTTTAGAGGATTCATCATTTGGGAGACAGTGGATTAGGGTTGATGTATTATAATTTAAAGATATTTTGTAATCCATTTTAAGTTTTATTTGAATATTTTCGGACAATGTAATAGAACTAGTATTTAATTATTGAGATATTATGGATTAAATATAAACTAACATTTTGGGTCCATCACATATTTAGATAACAAATAGTTGATATATGAAAATTTGAGCAATAATATTTATCTTAATCAAATAGAAAAGGAAATAGAAAAGGGAAGAAAATATTCTAAATTATGTGATTTCTACATATAATTTTAAATAATTCTAACATTATATGACAATACTCGACCAAGATGAGGGTATACTTTGCTACAACCTATTTGATTTTCTCTACATAAGTTAATCATCTTTCTTTTCTGTTATGATACATACGTCTTCTTTTCTAGGCTCACATCTAACTGATAACAAATGAAGAGTTTATAATTTAAATTTGATTTTTTTGACTTTCTTTCAAATAGCATTATTTTTATTAAAATGTTTAAAAATATTTTTTAGGTAAGATTTTTCTTGTCTTTTATTTCTCCAATTTTTAGAGAGGGTAGGGAGTATACAAGAAAAAAAAATATAAGAGAAAAAGTAAAAAAAGAATCATTTATAAATAACTAACGAATAATAAGAGTGTAAATAAAAAATATATCTACCAAAATTAGTATTATTTTTTATATGATTATAATAATAAATAATTTTTAAAACATATTAAAATAACATTAAAATAATAAGTAATTATTAATAATAAAAAGTAAATCAAATTATTAATAATAATATTCAAATAATATTTTTTTATTTTTATAATTATAATAATAATAATAAATAATAATAATTAATTAAAAAAATAATATTATGAGTAGTAAAAACTTAAATAAATAATAAATAAAATTATTTCATACTTTATTTTTATTTTTCTTTCCCTTAACGAAAAGAGTCTATATTTTATTTTCTTTCACTTCATTCATTGTTTTCTCACTTTCTCAAATTCTTTTTCTGATTTAAACAAATCATTAGTTTATATTAACCTCTAACAAGCTAAAGAAAAAAAAAAAAAAAATACATCCTGAAACCCGAGCAAGATTAAGGTAAGTGTAGACACAAATCAAGTTATTCCTACTCGACTTCTCAAAATCATATTAAGAGTGTTGGAAAGTTAATACATTCTTACTATTATTGTCTTGAAGTGATAAATATCACTTTTTTATATTTTATTTAAAATAAAAATATTTTTTCTCCATAAGTATATACAGTTTCATCTTTTACTATATAGTGAGTCTCGATAATGACAGTAAATGAGATTTCTTTGAACTTGAATTTAACATTTCTTCAACTTCCTTTTTTCAAAAAAATAAATAAATTTAAATAAATATATCTATTATGAGCATTAAAAGTTATAAAAATGACAAAAGTTAAATTTGAAGACAAAAATTTGAGTTTCATGACTTAGACAAGAAGGTCAACCTAACATGTTTAGAAAGATCTTGTATAAACATTTTATATACACTATATTAGGGTAATATTTAATTATGGTTTGTTGGTATTTAACTGTTTAATAGCTTGTTTATATTTATAAACCAATAATAGGCTAGAAAAAGGAATAATTAATAAACAAGGATATAAAAATAGTGAAATTCAAATTTATTCCATAATTTAAAAATAAAAAATATTAGTAAATGATAAGAGTTTAACTTATTTAATTAAGTTATGAGGTATTGCAAAACATGTTAATATTTCAAACCAATAATTTTAAAAATATGTTCTATCACCTTTAGGCTCCCACTTAGGTTATTAGTTCTTATTCTTTAATGATGTAATCTGATTTTCATTTAAAAATAAATATATTTAAAAATAAATATTAATGTAGGTCCTGTTTTAAATTAACTTAATTAAGTTAGAAATAAATTTTTAGGAATTTAGAAATCAAGATTAAAATTCGTATAAATTTAAGTAAAAATATAATATTTATTATTTTATTGTACAACCTGAGAAAGATTTACTGTTTTATTTATATATTTGTCTAAAGGCACTCAAAAGTTGTGATTTCAGTTGTATTGGAAACTAGACTCAATAAGCTTTCATATGAAAATTGAACCGTGCAATTTGGAGCTATATTGGATTTTTCACACTAGTTTAAAGTTAAGCTAACAACAGTTGCAGTTTGTATGGAGTGTCTCTCAAAGTTATGAGCTTCCTCAAGTTATCTAAAACCCGTACACTAATTGTATCACTTCTATAGTATAAATAGATGATTAAGCTTTGTAATTAAGCAGAATTGGCATGGAGAACGATTCACTTTTGGCGCTTAGCATTCCAGTTACAGAATTCTCTCATTTTCGGTTAATATGGTTAGAACTCTTCATTGTATTCAGTTTTGTTCTTCAAGAAAATGTTTTAGTTCTTGACTTTCATTTGTTCATGTGCCTCTTTTCATTCTTCTTCTGTTCTATTTTCAATCTAATTCATGTGTTGAAGTTTTACCATTCAAATTTGAAATTGTGAAGGAAGAATCTATTTGTTACATAATGCTTAGAGTTGAACTCTTTCCTTGCTTTATTTTGCGATTGCTCTTCAGTTGAAAGTGAAAGCAAAACTGTGTTTTCTCGCAATTCTTGAATGTAGATTCGATTGGTTAAATGAATTTACAAATGAAAAGTGGATTAACAACTAAGATTGGCTAGCACTTAGAGTCTTCTTTGACGGTTTCATGTTTCTTTTAGTGTTTTTCTTGTATTTTCAGTTTCAGTCATTTTAAATTTGCATAAACTGTTCTTGATCTTACACTTGAGTAGTTTCAATGGTATTTCATAGTTTATAATCAGTGAGAAAGAATTTCTTAGTATTCGATTAAGAGCATAGAATACTTAGATATCTTCTAAGAGAGCTTAGTGTGAGGCGTTATGCACGACTTGCATAGAGAGTTCTAATTTTGTATTCTTGATTTGATCTAGCATCTTCAAATTAATTTTGATTTGTGGAATTTCAATAGTTCATTCTTGTTTCTAGTTTGTTATTTTTAGTTCTAAAAAGATTTAAATCATTTCAAATTCACTTTTATTTCTACATAGGATAGTTTCAATTCAATAATTTCTATATTTGTAGCGTTTGTTCTTGTTTTGGTATTTTTCTTGTTTTGGTATTTTCTTTAAAATTTGAGCGATCATTCCAATTGTTACTTGTTCTGGTTTATAGTATGGTTTTTTTATAGCATTTTAATCATAACTTTTACATGATTTTCTTTAGTTGATAGATACTGCATAACATTAGTCCAGACGTGTTCATTAGATAGAATTAGCATTGTTTAGTATTTTGAATTCCAGAAGTTTGCATTTTATTCAGTCTTGCATTTTATCACAATTCTACATATTAGTGCATCAGTTTAAAACCCCCTTCCTCTACTAAGCAATCTGATTTGCATTTATTCATCTATTCATTCATCAACTATTCCTTCATTAATACAACATCTATATTCCATTTCATTCATCATTAATTCATTCATTGAAACATAAAGAAATCAAAATAAAGATATAAATATTCTTTGTCATTTGTTCCAGCATTCATTTCATTCATCAACTCATCTCTGATTTCATCAAACATTTAACATTCACTTTGACTAAAACAGTTTCATACATTTGACTACATTTAGGAACTACTACATTCATACTTTCATCTTTCTATTCAAATCAGTATTCATCCAAAATTGCCATTCACACATTCATGATTAGTAAGACCAGGGCATAATCATCTACACTATTCACCTCGGTCAAAAATCAGAAAAACATCATACTACATCATAGTTCATTAGTGATAAATACCACATTGAGTCATTTCTACACTCCATCCCATCGATCATTTAGATTTTGCTTAAAATACACATTCTTCCCCACATTCATTGCATTTACAACTAGATTAAAGACCTTCTCATACATTGCTTCTAGGATTTGACACCTTGGTTGAACCTATGTCACATTAAGGGAAGATTCAAGTATTTGAGGCAAGAAACGTGACTAAAATCTTGTTTATCAAATTGGCGCCGTTTCCGAGGAGCATAAGGCCTTTACATCTCCCTCATTTCATTCATACACATTATCACCTAGGATAGATATCACATTTACATATCATCCAGTTTACATTTTGCATACTGCATCCGTACATAGGAACCATTCTTGTGCTAACCTTTGTTGCAGCACTACTATAAATCCTTGGAAGTATAGTGTAGTACATGACATAAGGCCTACATCTCGCTCATTTCATTCATACACATTATCACCTAGGATAGATATCACATCTGCATATCATTTAGTTTACATTTTGCATATTGCATTAGTACATAGAAACCTTTCTTGTGCTAACCTTTGTTGCAGCACTACTGTAAATCCTTGGAAGTCTAGTGCAGTACATGAGCAGGTCATCTAGGGAGAATCTTCTTCCATTTGACCCAGAAATTACTAAGACCTTAAGGAAAGGAATTGGCCAGAAGCTGCAACCGCAAGTGGTTCAGGCTCAACAAGAAGAGGAGATAGAAAACAGTGAGAAACTCAACCCGAGGCAACTTGACATCCAAAACATGAGTTCTCACCAGCTGGAGAAAACTTTAAAGAAGTCAGTTGCACTTGCAGAACATTACCAGCCCCTCTGAATTCAAGTGCCTCCACCTCAAGAGGGCATGGCTGGGTATGAGTTGAAGTCTGGATTGATACATCTGCTGCCTTAATTCCATGGCTTAGCTAGGGAAGATCCACATAAACATTTGATGGAATTTCATGTGGTATGTTACACAATGAGGCCAGCTGATGTTTCGGAGGATTATGTCAAAATGAAGGCTTTTCCATTCTCTCTATGTGATGTGGCTAAGGACTAGTTATATTTTCAACCTACTCCAATCAACACTTGGCCAGAAATGAAGAGAAAATTCCTAGAAAAGTTCTTCCTTGCCTTAAGAATAGTTGCTATTCGAAAAAAAATAAGTGGCATAAGACAACTGCAAGGAGAGTCATTGTATGAATACTGGGAGAGGTTTAATAAATTGTGTGTCACATGTCCCAACCACCAGATCAACGAGCAATACTTCTATGAGGGATTGATGGCTATGGAAAGAAACATGATTGATGCGGCCAATGGAGGTGCATTAATGGACAAAACACCTGCAACAACTAGGTACCTAATTTCTAATATGGCTGAAAACTCCCAATAGTTCAATTCAAGACAAAACACAAGGCAAGTCCATGAAATCAACCAAGGAGCAACAACTTCTCAAGACACAATTAGGTTGGAAAATAAGCTGACCGAGCTTACTTCTTTGGTGAGACACCTAGCCATTACACAACAACCAACCATCAATTCTCTTGAAGTTAAAAATTGTGGCATCTGTACAGCTGTTGATCACTATACAGATTTGTGCCCTCAGCTCTAAGAAACTAGCTCACTTGAAATAGCAGTTGCCATGTATCCTGGACAGGTTCCATTCTAAAATAGGTGCAACCACCTATGCAATTCAGTTAGCACTATAATTCTTACTCATCAACATATAATCCTGGCTGGAGAGACCATCTAAATTTAAGGTATGGAGCACCTACCAACCAACACAACCAATACCAGTAGTAGCGACAATACAATCAACACCAACAGCCATATCAACAACATCAACAGTCATATCAGCAACAACATTAGTAGTAGCCAAAACCTCATGCTTTTAAAGGCCAAGCAAATCTGCAACCACTAAAATCTTGAGGCAAGAAACACGACTAAAATCTTGTTTATCACTTAACTCAACATTCCAAAATATTATGAATAGGTTTATAAAGTTTTTTTTCTTTTACATTTTATAAAGTGTGGGATTTTATCTTAAATGAAAATGTTGTTATCAATAGAGTATATATATATATATATATATATATGTGTGTGTGTGTGGTAAAGGGTATTAAACCTTTTACCAAATTGTGATTCTAATGTAATATAGATTTAGTAAATTATACAAATTTCCTGTATCTCCAAGTTTCTAAAGTGACTTGAGAATAGTATTTGCCTAGGTGTTCAAACCTAGTAATATAGTTATGCACAATCAAACTCCCTTGTTCCAACTTCAAAAAAATTTCCTCTTTAGCAAACTTGACACTATCTAGGATGTATTTCCCAAAAAACCTCATTTTAAAGCTTTCCCAACCAATCACTTCATATCTAGCCTCCATCATCTACTTTGTTTCAATCCACCAATAGTCAGATTCTCCCTTTAATTGGTAAGTAGAAAAAATCACCTTCTTATTTTCGGGGTAAAAGGTTACCTCAAATATCTTCTCCATTCTTCTGATCGAACTATCTACTACATTTGGACCAATAGTTCTAATAAATTTTGGAGGTCCATGTCTAGAAAATTAGCTAAGTTCACCTGTTCCAAATGATTACCATTAGAGGATGCAGTAGATGGCAACTTGACATTCTCTAATTCATGAAGTGCAACTTTGTGTTGTTGGGGGCATACTAGCATTCTATTGTTGAATAATGACAATCGTAACCTCTAAAGCTCTTACCATGCCACTTAAATCTTTTTGCTAAGGAGGGGGAGTAGGTGGTTTAGGTGTCATCCTAAACAATCACAATAAAAGAGATTATTAAAGTAAGAGTTGATACTATTAAGAAGTTGCACATAAATTCTATCACTTAGTTAGTAAGGTAAACCCATAGCACTAGGTCACTCTAAATAAACTTTATGCTCTGACACCATAAAATGCAACAAACCAATTAATGTCATTTTCTAATTATACAAGATACCATCTTACTAGAATATCACTACTTAACCACAAACATAATGCATACTTATAACGAAATAGTACAAGATACATTCATTCTATGATAACTAAGTTTATTACAACATTCAAAATTTTCAACAACTTTAGTATACAATACATAATATTTCATAATTAAAATGTATTCCCCTCATAGTCAAATTGACATCTATTAATTAGGTTTACCTACTGTTATTTCCTCCTATGTCAAGACACAATTATTGTAGTATCAATAAATCAATAAGCACAATACAAAAAGAGTAAGCTAATATAAATAAAATCATACATAATAAAGTTTACAATTATATCCTCATCATCACTGTCCATTTAATCATACCCAATTCAATCAATCATGGTAAATTTTTCACTCACATTCAAGCATCCATATCCACCTAAAAATACTAAACAAACTCTTTTGAAAGAAATATATGGAATCCTTAACATGTAGGAGTAACACCTGTCCATACTTACTTACTATTGAGCGATAAGAGTCTTTGTCACATTTGGATTCTTACACACAAATCAAAATACAATGACTCTTCATCTAGTGATATGTGAAATAAAAATCTTCATTGATTTCTCACCACATGATACCCCTATTTATGTGACTAGGATACCGCTAAAATCTGGATATCCCATTATGATATCTTGAAAATTCTATATGTATACTAATTTTATACCAAATAGTACCTCATTTGTAAGTACTTAGTTCACACACAAACAACACATAATAATTTATCACATATATCAAACTACACATATCAATCTCATTAGTAGATAGCCCGGTACATAGCCCGTTTTACAGATTTAAAGGAATTTTTTAAAGGTAACAAACTCATCACATATTTTATAAAATATTATTTACTTAAATTATATTTTATAAATGAAAATTAAAGGTCAGGATGGCCGAGTGGTTTAAGGCGCCAGACTCAAGTTCTGGTCTTCGTAAGAAGGTGTGGGTTCAAATCCCACTTTTGACATTTGTTTTTATATCCTTTTTTAATTTATAAAATATTATACCCACTTTTGACATATTTTAAATAAAATATTTTTTTCCTAATATTATTGACAAAATTTATGCTACATCAACTCAATCATAAACATTTTTCCAACGGAAATAAAATAATTATAGTGCACAATCCTTTGCAAAACCCTCTTCATAAAATATCAAAACCAAACACAAGGAAAAAAGAATGGTGCTAATGAAGGAAGGAAAGTTTTCAAATCCTTTGGACAACCTTTGAACAATCTTCCCCTGTAAGGAAAATAAAAATAAAAATAAACAGCCTATGAAACAATTTTAATTTTTTTTAAGTTTTTAAATTAATTTAATATCTTAAAGCATGACCAAAAGATATATTACTTGGTACAAAATTAGAGCATACCCACCCCTTACCAATATGCTATCATAAGCAAGTAATATAAAATATTAACCTACTTGGTGCAACACCAAAAATGAAAAAATATAGTGTAAAAAGGTGATGGTCGAAGCAATATTCACTGAAGACTAATAAGCAAGATTTCCATTCGTCTAACTTGTATCAAATACTTGAATTTTTCCCTTAATATAGTGTAGGATCAATGAAGGTGTCAAATCCTAGGAACTGTGTATGAGTAGGCACCTAATCTAGTGTTGAATTAATGAAATGAGATATGGAGGAGGGGAAATTTTGGATGAATAGGAAATATGAAGGTATGCTGAATCAAATGCAATGAATGTTGTGTATGGATGCAAGATGCAGCTGTTATGATTTGTCCCACGGCTAGAATTTTAGCTAATAGAGAGGGGGAATGATGCAGCTATATCTTAATGTGAATGGCATACAAATATGCAGCATGTATGAGATGAATGTCAATGTTGAAGCTAGATGGAGAATGAATTATGCTAAAATTCCTAGGATGGGAAATTGAATGCAGATTATAATATTTTGATTTTTTCTTTTAATTGTATGCAGGATGATTCAATGCTATATACACATGTAAGGAGGAAATTTTAGGGGTTTTGGTTTCTAGGGAAAGTAAGAATTGAAATGAAAAAATGCAAGACAATTCTATGTAGCCTAAGCAATTATGAAAGCATGTAAAAATGCAGTTTGCTAATGTTGTGACAGTAACAATTGTGAAACTGGAAACTAAAAATGAAATTGGAAAACTCAAAGGAAAATTCAAATTGATGAAATGCAATATAAGGATTGAATTATAAATGTTGTAAATTGCAGATTAAGGAAATGAATTGAAGCAATTACGGTTCAATGGTTTAGGAGTAAACTTGAATCTAATTCTAAACTATCTATGCAGTATTTGAACAAAAGAACATAGTAAGCTAAATTCTGGGAAACTTTAACCAAAAGAAGAACAAGTCTAAAATAAGAACACTTCCAGAGTAATAGATGCAACCAAAGTTTTCTCAAACCTTTGAATATACTAACTCTTGTAGCAATAAACTTCTGAACTTGTAATCTTCACAAATGAATCGTACTCTATGCTAAATCTGTTTAATTACATGGCTTAAGGTCTTATATATAGTTTACAACTCATTTTCTTAATGGATAGGCCGTAGGTAACTTAAGACAACCCATAATTTGAGAGACACTCTTCTTGAACTGCAACTGCAGTTAGCTTACTTTGAACACGCGCCAAAAATCCAATTTATCGCTAAATCTCATGGTTCAACTTTCAGATGAAATTTTATTGAGTCTAGTTTCCATTACAACTGGAATCACAATTTTTAGATGCCTGTAGACAAAGATATAAATGAAATAGTGGAGCTTACTTAAGATGTACAACAGAATAAATAAATACTATATTTATACTGTATTTTTATACGAATTTTAATCTTAGTTTCTAAATTTCTAAAAATCTATTTCTAGCTTAATTGAGTTAATTTGGAATATTATAAACATATTAAGACCTGTGTTACTGTTTATTTATAAGCAAAAATCAAGTTACATCAAAGACTCTCTCAATGGAAATTTATTATCTAGTGTAGAGGGAGAGAGGAAAAACAAGATACAACTTGTAACTATTAATATTGCTTCTTCAAATACCTTAATGGCCCCACTAAGTTCACAAGTTACCTTGCCCAATGAATTGTAAAGTTCATCATTGAGTTATATACACTAACTTATTTCAATATGTCACGTGTGGGTCACTTTTTTTATTAAATTACCTAATGTTTTCATTATTAAAACTAAGGTTGTTCTTAAGAAAATCTCACATTTTCTATGTTAATTTTGAAGAGTGGCTTCAATATAAGTTAGGAATGATATTGTATTGGATATTAAGTTAAAATATACATCGCCAAGAGTCATATAGCCGAGAATATCTTGGTCATATTTGAAGGGTATTCGGTCTCATCATAAAACAACATAATTGAGTCCAATAAGTCAGACTTAACATATTAAGTCTAATAACCCACTAATTTGTTGGTTAAGATCTACAACTCCCAACAATCTATTGGTTAAGATCTACAACTCCTCCCAATCTATTGGTTATGATACACTACACCCACTAAATCTTATAGTTTGGATCCACTAAGGTAATTTGTTATTAAATAACATTATAAATAGGGAGTATTAACCGAGTATAATCATCTATCTCTCTTATCACATACTAAACACTATCTATATTGTATTGTCAACTTGAGCATCGGAGTGCAATCGTAGGTACCACCCTCATAGTGGACGAGCAAGACTTTAGAATACTTCAAGAGACGTGCATCATTCTACAAAGGAATAAGTTCTACAGAGTTGTCCTGTCCTTTGGCGAAATCCACCATCATACGCTCTCTAGAAGTATCACCCACGCTTGCAACTCCTAGTAGGAAGATAAGATCTCTCCTCTTTCCACCCTTTCCAGATATTCCCGATAGATGGTCTCCAAGTCGAAACAAATGTTCAACTTATTTCCATCTTGGCCCCCAAAAACTGAGAAGGCCCCAACGAGCTAGAGCCTGGCCTCGAATATGGGCGCGTTCTCTTAAGAGAACGATGCTTATCTCGACGCTTTCAACTCTATCTCCTACACTCTACTTCGGGGGGCCAAAAGGAGGTCTCTTGTTCGACAGATGGAATATTAGTCATCTTCACCCTAGCATTCTCGACGGTAGCAATCATCTCCCTACAAGAGATTCTTTGGCATCTTCATCTCTACTGCTAAAATTCCTACAAAAAACATAAATTTCAGTAAAGTTAAAAATTAGAAATAACTTAGACTTAAAACAATGCATATCATCCACGTTTACAGGACAAGATAGGTTAATAAAGTCACTGAGAAAAGGTCTGGTCGGCAATCGACAAGAGAGCTAGTCGAGGATGTCGAGCACCCATATGCCATACATCGACATTTTCTTCCTTGGCTAGCATTGGTATCTTCAAGGAACCTTTGTTCAATATAAAGGAAACTTAGGTTTATCCTTCTCAAAGAATAAGTGCATGCTAGGTTCCTTAATCACGATCTTGAAGAACCATGTCTTGAAATTCTTGTAGCTCGTGATGAAAGGCTGAAACAGGGTACTCAATGATTGGCCGATTAGGGATAGTCATCTGCCTATTAAATGCATTATCATTTCAACTTCCCATCACATGAGAAAGCGTAATTGTAGGTTACCTTGAGCGAAGCAAACATCACGCGAAACAAACCTTTTTGTTTCTCAAGAAAGATTTTGCCACCTCAACAAAATACACGTTTTGCACGAGAACCAAAAGAGGCAAAAACTTCTTTTAGATTTCAAACCTACTATCAACTAGCCCAAATCAAGTCATTACACTACTGAGTACCGGTTGACCATCAGAACATGGTCGAATACTTATCAACCCTTACCACTATAAGAATTATATAATACCAACCATTTAGGCACCTCTAGTAACTTGCACCTAGGGGGACTTGTATACTAGAAATAGTTAAAGCTTATAGTCAAGTTCAGCATGATTGAGAAATAGTTAATATTAGTCGTTTTAGCCTTGTGCAAGCCTCGTGATTAGAGGGCTTGTGTACTAGAGATTAAGTGATATCATTACGTTTTTGCTTATCTAAAAATACTAACAAAGATATTTATGTGTCTTTAGGATGTTAATCTAATGTAATTAAATATAAAACGAATTTTTAGAAGCTTCGAAGCTATAAATAGAAAACTATATAAAAACAGTAAAAATAATACAATTTTATTGTATTCGCGGGATAACCTCTACTTGATATTTGATTTATATCTTTCACTACAGAGCTCCAAAAATCACAATTCTGGATGCGTTGGAAACTAGACACGTGCAGCTATCCATAGGATCTTGAAGCACCTAAAATGGAGCAAAAATGATTTTTGCTACTTGATCAAAGTTAGCTAAACTACAACTAATGCGACCAGCGAGTCTATTTCAAAGAATCAAACCTCTAGGACTTGATAGAACTCCTAAAATCCTAAAATTGGTGGCACAAGAAAATAGACTTAATGGGCTTCAATCCAGATTTTGAATCATGTAAATTGGAGCCAAATTGTATTTTTTCCATGTAACTAAAGTGGGCCAATCAGCAGCTGCCTTCAATTGACACGGGTAATGAGTATCATCACAAAGATTCGAAGCTCCAGAGCTTGATAGATGTCCAAAAATCACAAAATTGGTACCATTCAAAAGAGGATTAAATTATCTTTTCAAAGGAACTTGAATCAAGCAAAATGGAGCAAAATTGGATTTTTCACATGTGACTAAAGTGATCTAACAGTAGCTGCAGTGTGGAAAAGCACTTCTCAAATGCTGGGCTCCCTCAAGTTAACTCAAGGCCTGTATAGTGATTACAATGATTCTATAGTTGCTCGTCAAGTTCTTTATATTTCAGTTTTAATGGAAAGTTGAATTCTTTGTATCTTTGAGTTCTGATGCCTCTTCTCTTGGTTCTTTAGTTTGATCTTTACTGTTTTCGCATTTTCATTACTTACATTTTGAACAAGAATTCATGGAAATGAATCTACACGTTACACAATGCTCAGACTTAAAGTTCATCCTTGGTTTTCTTTAATGAAACTTCTTGGTTGAGAGTGGAAACAAATTAGTGAATTTGTCACGTTTTGAATGGATCCTCAGTTGGTTAATCAAGTTTCCAAATGGAGGAACTCTTAAGAGTTGAGATTGGTTCGAATGTTGCATTCGTAATCAATGATTCAAGTTCTTGAGTTAATTTCGCGACTTATAATTCAACAATTGTTTTTCAAATTTTAGTTTGTTAGTTCCTTGTAGGATAATTCGCAGATCTTTCCTTAATTGTTTTTTGTAGTTACTTTCTTTGATTCTATAAAACTTTTCGCTTCTGGTTTTAATTCTGCAAATATTAGAATAGTTTCTTTCCAGTTCAAATAAAAATCGATTAGCTAGAATGATTGCGCATGATCATTGTTCACCATGTTCTTTGTTTGGTTTATGTTCTTAGCTTGGTAAATTTTCTATGCTTTCAATTCTATACTGATTCTAAGCTCAAGTTTCCAATCTTTTGAATTTAGATCTTGTAGGAATTTCTGCATTCAGCCTTGACATCTTAATATTGCATTGCTTTGGTTCATTTCTTTTCACATTTCTTTTCTTCTGCATAATCGTTCGGTTCTTACCATTGCATTTTATCATTTCTGCATTTCCAACACTGTTATCTTTTCTTTAATTTCTAAAAACCCCCTCTCTTCATTTTATATCACCCTAGATCATGCATCCAACATATTAGCTTCAACCACATTATACAAACCTCATACGCTTCACTACATTTTCACATAAAATCATAAACTCAAATAAAGATTTATGATCACATCTCATTCATTCAATATTACATAATATGCATACGTACTACAATAAATTAATTAATTATCTACGAAATTTTATATACAAATAAAAATCGGTAGGTAATTATAATATTATCTACTGATTTTACATACAAAATAAATCGGTAGGTAATGATAATATTATCTACTGATTTTACATACAGTATAAATCGGTAGGTAATTATAATATTATCTACTTATTTTACATACAGTATAAATCGGTAGGTAATTATAATATTATTTATTGATGTACAGAATAAATCGGTAGGTAATTATAATATACATATAAAATAAAACAATAGATAATTATAATATAATTTTTTTTTATATTCATAATTTTTTTTAAAATAAATTATTTAATATTAATATTAATAGTAATAATAATAATATAATATTATTCTTAATATTATTATTATTATTATTTATATTATTAGAAAATATTATTATTTATATTATTATTTATTAATATTATTTATATTTAAAAAATGGGAAAGGAAAACCCTAGGCCCTCTTTTTCTGATTTGGTAAAAGGCTCTTATAGTTTTGGTTGGGCGCTTTTCTTATTTCGTTCGCCGCTCTGTTCTTTTTCATAAAGCGAGAATGGTGGTCATCCAGCAGTAGAGCTTTTGATTTGTGGAGCTTTTGATTTGTGGCTATTAAAGACAAGGTGTCTTTATTTTTATTATTTGCCCTCCTCTATTTATGCGGTAGAGGTAAATTTAATAACACGCATCTTCTTATATTTTTATATTTTTTAAGACCTAAATTTATAATAGAAGTTCAGATAAAAAGCAAAAATGTAACTTTAATGATGTCTTTCAATTTGTATATACAAGATTTATATATTTATTATACAAGATTATAAGTACAGGCGCTTGTTTCCTTACCTAAGGATTATTCAGTAGGTTTCAAGAATTTACCTACGAAATTTTTTCGTAGGTAATTTACCTACGAAATTTTGCCATAGATACTTTACCTACATAATTTTCAATAGGTAATTTACCTACGGAATTTTGCCGTAGATATTTTACCTACAGAATTAAATCATACGTAATTTATCTATCGATTAATTAATAGGTATTTCAAGAGGTTACCTACGGAAAAATATTGTAAATATTTACCTACAGTTGAGTTTGTACATACTATTAGCTACGAAGGTTTTACCTACGGATTTATTGTCATAGGAAATCTGTATATAATAACACATTACCTACGGATATATTGCATTTCCTACCAATTTTGTCCGTAGATAATTAATTTATTATACATCAAACTATCTTCTCATTAAGTCAAATTCTTCTCAACTAGTATACTTCATCACAGCATTCGCATTACATCAATACTTCCCCACGTCATTACAGCTAGATAAAAAGGCCTACTCACACATTGCTCCTAGGATTTGACACCTTGGTCAACCTTATACTACCTCTAAGGAAAGAATCAAGTATTTGAATGTGAGATTAACAATTGTAATAGAAAATCAAAGTCTATCACTAAGTTAAAATATACATTGTCGAGAGCCATATAGTCAAGAACATCTCGGCCAGATCCAAAGGGTACTCAGCCTTATCATAAAACAACATAATGGGGGCACAATTAGTCAGGTTTAACAAATTAAACCCAATAACCCACTAATCTATTGACTAAGATCCACAACTCCCACTAATATGTTGGTTAAGATCCACAAATCTCACCAATTCGTTGATTATGATACACTACACTCAAATCTAATATGGTAATTTGTTATTAAATAAAATTATAAATAGGGGGTATTAACCACGTATCACATACAAAACACTACTTGCATTATATTAGTGACTTAAATTTCAGAGTGTAATCGCAGGTACCTTTCTCATCGTGGAATAACAAGACTTTGGAGTACTTCAGAAGATGTAAAAGACCTATGGGAGGACCACTTTGAGATACCCGATCCTAATAAGTATAAGTTTTAAGTTAAAATTTAAGATAATAGTAAAATTTATAAATCATCATATATATATATATATATATATATATATATATTCTAATAGATTTATTTAGTTTAACATATATCTTTTAAGGAAGAATGTTAAAGATATCTTACCTTATTTATCTCAATTTTTAGAGTATAGTTTATATATATTTAGGATAACAAATAATTCATATTTCTTTGCATGTTATTTGAGCAATAATTTGTTTCCTTTTAACAAAAAAGAAGATTGAAAAAGATATTAAAAATTATGTGATTTCTACATGTAATTTTGAAATAATTCTATTATATAACAATACTCGATCAAGATGTGGGCATACTTTGCAGCAACCTATTTGATTTTCTCCATGTAAGTTAATCATCTTTCTTTTCAATCATGATACATTATTTACGTCTTTTTTTTTTTCTAGGCTCACATCTAACAAATAATAATGGAAGAGTTTACAATTTGAATTTTATTTCTTTCTTTTATTGTTGACTTTCTTTCAAATAATACTATTTTTACTAAAATATTTAAAAATATTATTTAGTTAAGATTTTTCTTGTCTTTTATTTCGCTAATCTTTAAAGAGCTAGGGAGTATACAATATATATATATATATATATATATATATAAAAGAGAAAAAATTATTAAAACAAATTATTAGTCTATGTTAACCTCCAGCAAACTAAGGAAAAAAAAAAGTATACCATAAATGTAATATATCTAAAATACCTATTTACTTTAATAGATTCAGTTTATATATCAAGCAGGCATGTGTAAATATTATTTCTATTACATTTTTCCCTTTTGGTTTTTCAAAAAAAGAATAATACAAATATTTAATATTATACTATTAAACTTTGTACATTCATTTATCTGTCTTATCTATTTTTTTTTCCATAGAGGACTCACCATCTATCCTATTATCTACTCACATGTAAAGAACATGATCATAGCAAGTTCACAAACACACAAAAGAGAACAGAAAAGGATAAGTTAGTGAAAATAAGATAAATCATAAAAAATTCATAAAACTGTTCAATAATAAGAATAAAATTTCATACAAGTGTAAGGGTCTACCAAAGGCTTTACACATTTCAAAAACATTTACAATCAAGACTGACGCCTTCCGGAAGACTGTATGGATCTCATACATCTAAGGCTAGCACCTGATGTATTAACATGGACCACGGGTCTTATAATGACCGACTAACTGAGTCTTTTTCACCTCAACGTCATCCATGTATCAAAAACAGGACCTTGGGTCTTATCACGATCGACTAACTGAGTCTTTTTTGCCTTAGAGTCATCCATGTATCAAAAACAGGAGCTCAGGTCTTATCATGATCGATTAACTGAGTCTTTTTCACCTCAGCGCAATCCATGTATAAAAAACATGACATCGGATCTTATCATGACCGACTAACTAAGTTTGTTTCACCTCAACGTCATCCCCTCGCTACTTATAGCCAACACCATATTAGGGTAGTCCCATCTAGTTGTCTTTTCAAAGCAACTGATGGAACCTCCATCGACCTCTCACCACATGTGGTCTTAGTCTATATGACTTTGATCCACATTAAGGTCTAGATACCTTATGACATATCCCTAGATCCATACACACTAAACTATCACATTTCATTCACATCATAATAAACTTATCCTCAATATGAACTACACGGCCTCATGCCCATTTCATGCTCATAATTTTATATTCACAAATCACTAATCATCATTTCACAACATGACATTGTCAATCTCATTTCACAATTCAATTCCAATCACAATACATTACCAAATCGCACATCACATAACTAAATAGTTTAATTATATAACAAATATCTTATAACATTTTATCATATTTCACATATATATACTCTTTTAATACAAATTAGAACATGAATGATTATCCAAAAATAATAAACTTTCGCTCAAAGCAAAAATACTTTCGAAAATATTTCGCTCATCCTCACAACATGACCTTTAATCACTCAAAAATTCATATCTTATGTTTTACATATTATTTTTATGTGAAATAAAAACCATTGATTAGTTAACATCTAGGGTTAAAACATTTATGAATAAAACTTTCCCAAATTCATAAACAAAATATTCCAAAAGGGGTTCGTAATTTTAAAGCGAATAATTTTCTTGACAACTTGACCTTTAATTACGAAAAAAATTGTATCTTGAGTTATATATATCATTTTTAGGTGAAATAAAAGTCAGGAGTTAGATAACATCTAGGCCTACAACTTTCATGAAGAACACCTTTCGAAATTCGAAATAAAATCAAGCCGAAATAGGATTGCAATCTCAGAGCGAAAGCCAAATCACACTTTCACATATAATAATCAATATAACTATTATCAATCTCACATAATAACACATTAATACATATAATCATCCAATCAATCATAATTAATTTTGTTTAATTAGCTTATCTTATCTTTAAAGTATCTCAAAACGAAATTATATTCGCATAGAATTAATCTATTTTTCAAGTTCTTTCTCCCTATGTTCTTGAATTTTTAAAAAGATAAGAATTGAAAAAAAATTCTTGAAAAGAATGGAGAGAAATTTAAAAGAAGAAAAATTAAAGATTTTTTAAAAATAAAAATAAAAAATAAAAGAATTAAAATTAAATAAATTATTTATGATATCTCCCTAAACAAATGCGCTTAAGAGCTTTCACATAAAACCTAAACAAGGTAATGGTAAGTGTATCATAAATAAAGTTATTCCTACTCAACCTCTCAAAATCATATTTAAAGCGTTGGAAATTTAACACATTCTCACTTTTGTTGTCTTGAAGTGATAGATATCACTTTTTATATTTTGTTTAAAATGAAAACATTTTTTTCTCCGTAAGTATATTTGGTTTCATCTTTTTTTATATTGCGAGTCTCAATAATGAGAGTGAAAGAGATTTCTTTGAATTTGAATTTAATATTTCTTCAACTTCTATTTTTCTTTAAATAAGTTTAATAAATATACTCATTATAGCTATTAAAAATTGTAAAAATGACAAAAGTGAAATTTGAAGACGAGAGACCAATCTAACATGTTTAGAAAGATATTGTATAAATATTTTATATACACTATATTAGAGTAATATTTAATTATGATTTGTTTGTATTTAAATATAAAAGTAGAGTTTAATAGCTTGTTTATATTTTATAAACCAATAATAGAATTGAAAAGGGAACAATTAATCAACAACGATAAAATATAGTGAAATTCAAATTTATTCCATAATTTAAAAAATAAATATTAGTAAAAATGAGAAGAGTTTAACTTAATTAATTAAGTCATGAGCTATTGTAAAATAATTAAATGTGAATATTTGAACATAATAATAACTACTTTACATATTATTTATTTATATATATATATATATATATATTTTTTTTTTAAATTATGGAATAAAAGTTGAATTTTATTATTTTTATCTCCATATAGAATCATTGTTACTTTTTTTATTCTATTAATGGTTTATAAAATATAAACAAATTATATTAAACTCTAATTTTATATTTAAATGAACAAATTATACTTAAACATTTTTACTCTAATATAGTATATATAAAATATTTGTATAAAATTTTATTAAATATGTCAAGTTTGTCTTATTGTTTGAGTTGTTAAACTCAAATTCTTGTCTTCAAGAGAAGTCTGGTTTCAAATTATGCTTTTAACATTTATGCAATTTTTAATATCGTTCTCGAGTGATTTAGTGATTTTTATACTTAAATGGTGTAATTTTATTTGATATTAAATTTAAAAAAAAAAACTTGCTTTCTTGCACGACTTCAATTTATATATATATATATATATATATATATAAATAAAGCAAATTTTAAAAAAAAAATTATCAATATAGGTAAATCATGCATAGAAAATGATTTTCAAAGAAAAACACGATTTAAAATATATATATATATATATTTTTTTTTTTCTGAGAAGAAATTGTAATATCTTTAATTATTTTAAAATTTAAAAATATTTAGATAATCTATTAAAAATATATTTTTGTATATAGATAATTCAATAAAAGTTTAAAATTAACTTTAAATTTAACCTATTTTTATAAAATTAACTCATAAAAAAATATTTATATTTATTATATATAATTTAATTTAATCTTAATTTTAATTTAAGTAAGATTTCTAATAATTACCTACTTTTATATTTAAAATTATACATTTAACATATGATTTAATTGTATTAATAAGAAATATGAATTATTTGTTATTATTTCCTATATCACATGACAGTTCATGTTTCCTATTTGTATTAATTTATTACTAAGAATTATGAAACATTAAGAAAATTCATACAAATTATCTTTGAAGCCAACAACGAATATGGTTTTGTTTATGAAAGCACTAGTAATTTGACGAAAAAGCAGCCCACATCTGACAGATATTGAAATAGTTTAGTGTATATATAATGTTAATAAACCTCACCATTTGCCGAGCTAGGTAACGTTAGCTTGTAACCTTAGTAGGGGCATTAAGGTGATGGACAAGTAATGTGAAAAATACAAGTAAAAACTTGTGTTTGCTTTCACCCGCAATTAGATAATAGTTCATCATGACTCGTACTTATTCCTTAGCAGGAAATAATTTCCTGCACTGCTGCCTTACCAGAGCAGCAGCCAAATATAAAAAAATATTGCTTGCACCATCACCTTTTTACTAATTTTTTTTTTTTTCCATTCGTTTGAGTAATGTTTATAATTTTGAACGTCTAGGATTTTGCAGAGGAATGTGCACTGGGATTATTTTATTTCAGTTGGGCAAATGTTTATGATTGAATTGATGTAGCAGAAATTATTGATGAAGTGATAAAGGGCAGAAAAAGAATACAACCAAGTACAAAAAAAGTTAGTCATCAATTATCTGGCTGAAGAGAGTAAATGATGTTAAAAATGGGATTTGAACCCACGCCTTCTCACGAAGATCAGAACTTGAGTCTGACGTCTTAGACCACTCGGTCATCCTGACATTTTATTTCAAATTTTGTATACTTCTTATATTACCAGAAATTTATTGATTCCTAATAAGTAAATAATATTATATAAATTAAAATATGATTTCTTACTCAAATAGTGTTTGATATATTTAGTATGTATTTTATAAATCAATAATAGAAAAACAAAAGAAAGAAATAGTCAACCTAGGCATAAAAATTCAATTCTATTCCATGAACTAATAACCAAAAAATTAATATTACTATGATAAAAATTTATCTCACTGAATAAGTAATGAGTTATTTGTAAAGTAACATTTCAAGACCTCTATCTTAAAAAAGAAAAATAAATATAAGTCATTGTTCCTTGATAGTGGTAATCTCCAAAAGTGATGGTTCAAGCACAAGAAAGGAGGATTGTGAAATAAGGTCCAAGACACAGACATCAATGTGAAGTAAAGTAAATTTCCTTCACTTTCATGCATAAGTTAAACTACCTAATTCAGCATACAATGATGTTTGAGTGGTTTATAATTACTAAATGATGTCATAATTTGTGCGATGTGGGTCTCACAAATGTGAAATTCAATATTAACTAGTTATTATAAAAGGTTTATAGAATCTTTACTTAACCGGTTGACTTCCATCTCATTAAATTATTAAAAAAATATTCACTTATTTAACTTACCTATATTAGAACCTTCGAAAAAATTTCTCATTTCTTAATCAGAAAAATTTTACTCATATACTACTTTCCCAATATTTAGATATTTTTTAATTTTAAAATATACTCTTAATAACTTGTATTTTAAATAAAATAATACTTATATAATCTTGGTTGAAAAGTTATTAAATATTAATGTAATAAATTAAAGATGAGTTTTTATACTAAAAATTAGAACATAATATGGTTTCCATACAGAAGCCTAAGTAATTTAGATTCATAAAAAAATCATTTTTATAATATAATCACCTTATTTTAACACACACACAAAAAATCATGTTTTTAAGTTAATATGGCATAACTTTATAATTTTGAATATTTTCTGCCTATGCCCCTCGTTGGAAAGAAATAAATAAAAAGTATTGCACTAGCCTTCACGTAGAGTCATGCATGAAGAGGTTTAAAAAGTCAGCCATGTCCCACTAAAGTCAAAGCCAGCGTTATCTAACTAAACAATTAGTGATGTTTGAAGATTTATATACAATAACTTATTTCAATATCTATTGATGTGGATCACTTTTCTATCAACTTAGCTAATGTTTTCATAAAGCAAGTTTGTTGTTAGGTTACTAGATAATATATGTATGGATTTTTTTCAAAAGTAATTTTTTTCAACTAATGAATATAAATAGGAAACGTAAGCCGTCACATGATACAAGAAGTAAGTAAAAAAAATAATTCATAATTTTTGTTATTAATATGTATAATGATAAATTATGTTATAAATGAAATATATTTAATATGTATGAATTTTTAATAATAATTTTTTATGTATAAATTTTATATGTATATATGTTTGAAGAGATATATTTAATATGTTGATGATTAATTGTGATATGAATGAGATGTTGTGATAATTGTGTTGTGTTTTGAGATGATTGTATGTTGATGAGATTGAGATGAATGTGTGTGAGATGTCTCTATGTCAATGAGATTGAGATAGGTTGTGTATTGATAAGAAAGAATTGTGTGGTTTATTATGTGTGATAAATAATTTGTGTTGTTTGTGTGTGAATCAAGTAGTTATTACGATATATTCTTTGGTATAACTTTAGTATATATATGAAACTCTAGAAATATCAAAATGAGGTATTCAGACTTCAATACTATTCTAGTCATGTAGACAATACTATGTGATGAGAAGTCACTTCAATACTATTCTAGTCATGTAGACAATACTATGTGATGAGAAGTCGAGAGAAGTTTCAAATGCACTTATCACTAGGTGGAAAGAATCCTCAATTCTTTTATTCGTTTGTGGGAATCATTCTAACGTGTGGTTGTCAAAATGGGAATAGAACGGAGAATCCAAAGGTGAAAAAGACTCTTAGAGTTAGTCTATGACTCGGTAGCTACAAAGTATGAGCAGGTGTTAGTTCTAAAGGTGAAAAAATTTATATAATTTTCCAGAAGAGTTTGTCTAATATTTTTAGGTGGATGCGAATGATTAACTGTGATGATTGTATGTGAATAAATACTTTATTATGATTATTTAAATTAATTTAAATATAATTGAATAAATAATTGTGATTATGAAAATATTGATTGTATATTGTACCAGATAGGTACCGGTTGATTGGGATCCTTACACGTAAGGGATATCGTCCGAGGAGTTTTTGGTCCCAAGCTGATAACATCGCGACCAGTCCACAAAGCCCACTGATTAAGTGGGCCCATTTTCAGTTACCATAATTGAACTCCAGTACTGGCTAGTAATTACCCTAAAATCTCGCCGAATGGATAGGTCAGTTATTACTAACCTAAGTAATCAGTTACTTTTATCCTATTATAAATAGAGAATTAGGAAGTCAGTTAAATCATCATCTATTCATCTCTTAATCCTATCTTATCCTGTTTATACTCTTACTGACTTGAGCGTCAGAGTGTAATCACAAATACCCCCACCATTCGGTCCTAGCTTATCAGAGAGAGCTCAGGAGACTTGAAGCCTAGAAGGGCATCTCAGTGAGTACCCAATCCTTGTAAGTACATTTTGGCGCCCACCGTGGGATTGAAGTATTCTCGGACGATGGCCATAACTAGGAACAAGTCGAGCCAGGAGGAAGGGGGCTGAGTTGTTGATGCCCTACCTCCTGACCCTGCCCGAATGATGGAGATTCTAATGGAAGAATTACAAGAGATCAAGTAAGGGTAGAAAAGAAATGCCGACGAGATGGGTCAGTTGAGAGAAGAAAACGCCAAAATGAGGCAAAAGATAGAAGAGCATGAAGGGTTGTTCTCCCGGACTAAGAAGCCGGCAATAGGCTTTTGTACGGAGGAGGGATATTTTCATTTGAAAATTACCTGAAAGGGTTAAGTTGATCAGTATTTACCATTTGGGATCAAGTCGTGCTTTGAAAGCACGACTTCATTATATAGAAGTCGTACTTCATAGCACAACTTTTAAATTTTTATTTTTTTTCTTTAAAATGCACTGAAGTCGTGCTTGATAACACGACTTCAAATTTTTTTTTTTTTTTTATTTTTTTAAAATGTTAAAGAAGTTGTGCTATCAAGCACGATTTCACTTTTTTATTAAAGAAGTCGTACTATCAAGCACAACTTCACTTTTTTTTTTTCTAAAAAATAATGGTAAAAAAGGAACTGGTTCACATCATTAGACATTTTGTATCTTTATTATTCATACTTATCTATGACTTGTAAACATTTTGTATTATGTACAATTTTTTAAATATTCATGAATGTCTTCTTTATTGAAATACATGTTTTTCTAATATATGAGGTTTAATTAAATCATAAACACTAAACTCAAACAATAAATTCACTCTAATAAGCAATGTAATATATTAACACTACTTACATACACTAAATTTAGAATGTTCAAATTTTGTGTTCTATCACTTTCTCAAAAAATTAAAAAAAGGTAAAGTCATGCTATTAAGTACGACTTCTTTAATTTAAAAAAGTAAAATAAAAAATAAAAAATAAAAAGTGAAGTCGTATTTGATAACACAACTTCTTTAACTTTTAAAAAAAAAATTGAAATCGTGTTATCAAGCACGACTTCAATATATTTTAAGAAAAAAAAATAAAAATTTAAAAGTCGTGCTATAAAGTACGACTTCTACATAATGAAGTCGTGCTTTGAATGCACGACTTGACCCCAAATGGTAAATATTGGTCAACTTAACCCTTTTAGGTAATTTTCAAATGAAAATACCCCTCCTCCGTACAAAAGCCCTGGTAGTATCTCGGTCCAGTAGAACCCCTCCTCCTTCCATTGTTGAGGTGTCCACTTCTTAGCCCCCACTGGCAGCACTCGACCAAAAGCTGCCAGCAACCGCTCGGAGTCTCAACTAGGCGCACATTTATTGACCCCGCGACTTGGCAAGCCTGATGAACATTTGCATCCATTTGTAGATGGAATCATGGAAGCCCCCCTCCCTCCCACATGGAAAGGACTCATAATGGAGAGCTATGATGACACTTCTTGTCCTGATGCTCATCTCCAAGCATTCCAGATCCTCATGAACTTGTATTCAACTAATGATGTCATCATGTGTAAAGACTTCCCCACATCTTTAAGGGGGCAACCTTAAGTTGGTTTTGTTCCCTTCTAGCCAAATCTATAGACTACTATCTCACCTTACGTGCAGCTTTTCGAGGGTAGTTTGCTGCAAGCAAACCTCATCCCTTGACTGCCTTGGCTCTTGTTGATATCAAACAACAAGAAGGGGAGCCTTTAAGGGCTTTTATGGACAAATACAATAAAGTATGTCTCCAAATTCCTGGTCTTGAGGCCGCCGTAGCCTGACATTAGTTGGTCCTAACCCCCAAGCTGAGACCATTCCTTAACAACCTCTCTAAGCAGCCACCCGAGACCTTGGAGAAGATACACATGAGAGCCACCAAGTACATGCAGATGGAAGAAGTTAATGAATTCTGGAACATTCCCAGTCAATCATCCCATCCCAACTAGTTCACTATTAAATTACTATAATACCTTTCCTTTACCCAACCATTTTTTCACACCATTATTCTTCCCATCCTCAACAAAAATTATATAAATGTCTTTATTATATGTATTTGATAAATAATTAATATGTAAATATAATTATATATGTGTATTGATCATGATTTTTATAAATTATAATTATTAATTTTATACAATCAAATTATTTCATAGTTTATTAATTATTAATGAATTTATTTAATATTATTAAAAAATGTAAAAATATATTATTTAAATTTATTTTATTAAAAAAATAAAATAAAATAAGATATAATTTTTTTTTAATTATTTTAATTTTTTTTCTTTAAAGTGATAAATCCCGTTAATAAAAGGAAAAAACTTTATGAAACTTTAAATACTCTCACTTGAATTTGTAGAGAGAGTATATGTAGAGAGAGTCCATCTATTCTGAATCTAAAGTAAAAGTAAAAAAAGTGGATCTATTTATAATTTTCTGTCAATTGGATTAGTAGATCATCCAATTCAAATGATAAGAAAATACATAGGTTATTAGAAGGAGATCAATGGAACTTATACAATAAATATACCATTTAATTGTCTTATTTCCTTTTATGGGGATAATAGGATAATTAAATAACCTCTGACTATTGGCAAAACTATAACTGCTGTTAACCAAGAAAAATAATTCGTGATAAAAATAAGATATATTTAGACTACAAAAATCTGGGTTCAAAATAAAAAAGAAAATCATTTTTTATTTTGAGTTCGAGTTTTTGCCAATAAAAAAAATATTTGTATGCAGTTCTTTCTTTTAGTATCAATAAGCTAGATTTATGCTTTGAATTATTTCATGCCATAAATAAATTCTAACACTTAAAGAAATCCGTGGGAGAGGCGGATTCCGAGTTCTTACAACCAACACAGTTTTCACTCTTGAAGACAGAAACAATTTGTTTAACTTTTTCAAGTTGGGCAAACTCGAATACATTGAACACATTGAGTATATCCTATACATATATCATAAATTTTTACTGAATGTGACATTGGATCATAATCTTTGAACATAAAAAATTTAACATTTTCAATTTAGTAAATTCGTAAACGAATTATATATATATATATATATATATATATATATATATATATATATATGATATATATAGATGAATGAATGATTTATAAGAATTTTGCTGATAAAAATATACTTATAGATTAAGAAATAATAAGAGAATAGAATCAAGATACTTTGATTTCTTATCTTTGTTTTCACAAACTTATATCATACATACTAATTTGAATTGATTAATAGTACATACTATTCAAAAATTCAAAATTATACTTTTTTTTATTAATAATACTATTTATGCAACAAATTTAATTGATTGATACGGGTTGATTTTCTATAACGATATATTGAAGAAACAATAGCCCCTCCGATATGCTTCTGCTGGCTGCAACAGTTATAACAAAAATTGAAAAAATATTTACTTTTAATTGTCGCCTATAAAAAAATCAGAAAAGGTTACGAAATTTATATTAATTACATTCAATATAAGTTCAAGACACATAAGGGTTCTAATCATATTTCGACTTGTGATCAAAACAAGTGTATGCTCGAATATCATTGACCAACTCCTTTTCAATTTTTATTCATTTCGATATGAACATAAATTAAATGGATTTTCTTTTACTAACACAATAAATCTACAACAAAATCAAATATTCGCAAAAATATTTAATACATAAATATTCTTTTTTGTTTACATAGAATTAAAAAAAAATGTGATAAAATCTAAAAAATTGTGATTTATATTATTAGTTTTAAAACTGTCTTATTGATGAGCCAAAAAATACAAAAATTGCACCTATTAAAGCAACTAAAAGAATTATTGAAATGAATTCAAATGGAAGAAAAAAATCTGTTGATAAATGAATTCTAATTTGTTGACTAAGACTTATCAAATCTTGCTCTATAATCTGATTGGGTCTTGTCGTTCAAATAATCCCGTACTAGAATAGTAGTTATTTGTGAAACAAAGATACTAGTACAAACTATCAAACTAATTTCATCCCCAACAATCCAAAGACAAAAATTTTGGTAATATTCCGAACCATTCAAAAATATCACAACAAATATTATTAAAACATTTATAGCACCCACATAAATAAGTAGCTGTGCTGCAGCTATGAAATGGGAGTTTGATAAAATATAGAATAAAGATAGACAAACAAGAACTAGTCCCAATGAAAAAGCAGAAAAATTGGAATTCGTAAATAATACTACTCCTATACTTCTTGATATAAAATTTGATGCAAGAAAGACTTCCATAAAATCATGATCTTATTTATATGTAAAATAAGAGATGATCTTATTGATATAATTAGGAAAAAAACTTGTGAAATACTAAATTTTCTACTTATTGAATTTCACCAAATCATAAAATAAGAGATGTCAATTGCTATTAGGAATAGTTCTCATAGGATCAATGTCATTTCATTCTTTTATTTATGCCAAATAATCATTTCAAATGAATAGAATCTCTTTTCACTACTAGAAAAAGATCTTTTTACGTCGGTTATATTGGACATTTAACGTCGGTTAACGCGGCGTCGTTGAATAAGATGTCGTTAAATTTAACGTCGGTTAAGGGGACAACTGACGTAATATACAAAACTTTCAACGTCGGTTATTTAAATGAATGACGTTGAAAGTACGATTTATTACGTCGGTTATGTGAATAACTGACGTTGAAAGTTTAGGATATAACGTCGGTCATAACCGACGTTGAATATGTATGATTTTACGTCGTTCACTACCATAACCGACGTAGATTTTCGATGAATTTTTAAAATTTGAATTTGTTTTATATTAAAATTTCTGTTACAAGACCTGATAATCACATATATATTAATGAAATGTATAACACAGTCAACAGACAATAATGAAACAAAATTCTCATATCACAAATAATACAATTACAATCATTACGATACAACAAGTAAACAAAACTATATGTGCAATTATGAAAATCCGAATTTGGTAAAACTGTTTCTAATTCCCTAACTCTCTATGCGCAATTGTTTCTTCCTAATTTGAATAAAGTGTTGTGCCCATTTGTTTCTAACCATTTCTATGGTTTCAATAGACAATGGTTCTTTGTCTGTAAATGCCTGTAAAAACGAAATAATGGTATTGATTAATTCGGATTATAAAAAATAAATTGAATGTAACAATTTAGTTAAATAAGATCATACTTACCTCATTCGAAGTATCTCGAATGTTTCCAACAATAATCAGCTACATCCAATACATGACGTAATATCCACACTTGAAGTTACCAGGTTGTTTGTTACACTAAAATACGATTTATTAATATATAGTTTAGCATAAAAACATAAATTAGATACACTAAAGTTACATACCCTAATCAAATTCCAATTTGGAGCAGTGCTTTGACTTGTGTGTTTTCAATCTAGTGTACTGCAAACCTTAAATACACTAATGAAAAATATTGTTTAGGAATAAGACTTTAAAATAAAAGAACTGATATAAAAATACAAGTAGGATGTTAAAAATACATACCCGTTTACAATATTTTTTATCTCAATGTCAAGTTTCTTCCCCAATGAGCAGAACCAACACACAACATTCTTCTTTGGACAAATAACTAATAGCTGTCAATGGTGTCTATATAATTACCAATAATTAGAAGTTATTCAAAAGAATAATGTAGGGAAAAATGTACTTTTGCATAACTTACTGGTTTAAATAAGCTCCAAGGTATATTTCTCGCTTTGACTCCATCACCCAGCTTTGGATGTATTTTTGAACTTCTTCTCGTTTATTTCTTGATTTTTGTATGGATTGGGGCTCCAAGAATCCATAAGCATCTATTGTGCCCTACTCCTCTGCCAGCTGATGCAACATCCTATAATATACCAATGTGCTTAAGATGCATACATGTCATATAATGACATGTAAAGCAGTGTATGTAAAAGCTATATATGTACTTACAGTGTCCAAAATTGTAGAACAGCTAGGTTTAGACATTGATTTCCTTGTGCAATCTCCAAGGCATTTGTATAGTCAATGTATATAGGGAAATTTTGATTCTGCACCCCAAATAACCGAGCATCCCATTCTACTTGGAATAACTTTATAAACAAATGTGGAGAAATTGCCAGCAAATCATATATTGGACTTGATGAACCCTCCACATCTGGTGTCTTCTCCTTAAATGCATGATTGTACATGTTGTAAATAATAATTAGTAACAATCAATTAAATAATTAAATTTATGTTAAAGTTAGAAATGAGAGACAAACCTTTGCAACAAGCGATTTTACTAGATGCATAGGCCACGCAATGAAGGTGTGAAGGGCATGTTCTACTGTTTGCACCTCATCAGTGGGGATAGGGACTATAGCAACAGCATGTATAACCTCTTCAACCACCACTTTCACTAAGTTAGGTGTCAAAGCAACAGTGTGGATGGTTGAAGCCCCTAAGTCAACTAATGCATGGGTCACCAATGTTTGTTGACCCTTATCATCCTCAACCCACAATCCACATTTATTCAGCCCTGTGGATGTGGTATGACTAATAGGCACTTCACTAGTCCCTTCAGTAGTAATAGGGTCAGCACAACTACCCTTAGTGCTAACTCGTACACCTACAAATATGAAAAAAATATAAACTTGTAAATTAAGTTAGCAAGCAATTAAATAAATCATAAGATGTAAATAGCTACCTGATGTAGGAGGAACAGGGTCAACGGGTTGAAGTGGTTGTCAACTAGCAATCGATGCTAGAGTCGGACCAAAAGCAAGCATGAACTCCTCTCTGACTCGTGCAGTGATGATGGAGTCAATTGCTCCTCAAGTCTTGCAGTGAGGGTTGGAGTCAACTGCTCCTCCAGTCTTGCCTTCAGGGTCATCAGCAATATCTTCTTTGCTCAATGATGTGGAGGAGTGACCATCCTTTGATGGTGGTCCAAAATACTGTTGGAGTCCCACCCCTTTACCAACACCACGAACACGGCCTGGATGTTCAGGTCTTCCAATAGCAGTTGTCAAGATATCATGACGACCACGAGGGATGAAAGATCCCTGTGAATACTGATCCTCTAGCTCATCCTACAATAAAATATTAAAAGATGAAAATTAAATTTAATAGTAACTAAAATCAAAGTAAGGGACACTTACAATTTTTGCAGTAATTTGTCTAACTTCCTCAGATGTCATCTCACCAGAAGGTTTTGTTCGAGCCCTCTTCCACTTCTGGTGACGTGTTGGAAGAGATGGTGGACGATTTTCCTCTTGGCTTAAACCAGAGGATGCTAACTCTGACTCCCGCATTTTGTTCTTCTCCTCCATCATTCTTTTAGTCAACAATTTATATCCTCCACGAGACAAATGATGGAGGGCCACATTTTTTCTCTGAATCTCCTTAGCTTTTAATCTTTTTTCCTACAAGAAATAGAATAAGATACACTAAGTAATAAACTTGTAAGTTAAGTCAAAATTAAAAAAGTAAAATCATACCTCCCAATCAGGAGCTTTTCTAGTATGCACAAATTTTGCCCATGTGTCCTCATCTATCCCTTGTTAATGACATCTTTTGCATGAATCCATTTAGTCGTCAATGTGAATTTGAATTGTCTCCACATTTTTGCTATAGAAGTCATAATCTTCCTCCTTACCTCCTCAGAATTTACAAGATCAAAATGTTCCTACAATAAAGAAGTAGTTAGTTAAGTTGAGTATATGAACAAGTGAATGATATGTGAAGGAAGTATTAATTTTTTACTTACCAAGAGATATTGCCAAATCAAATTCTTTACGGTCTCCTCCACATAATCCCACGATGGATGAAGAATAGAGATCTAAATACAAATATATCAAATAAATATAAACTAAACATTCAAACTACATAATAATTTAAAGAAATACTTCATTACAATAAATACCTTTTCTCTAGCTAGTGTACCCAAATAGCTATTAAATTGGGTACTATATGGACCTCCTTGTCGATCTTAGGATCAACAGACACAGTCAGCTTCTGTCCAGACATGTGTCTAACATTCAAGCCTTTCAGCCGTGTGGCTTGCTGAGTCTTCTTCGAACTAGATGTCTGCGTAGATGGCGGAGGAGATGGCGGAGGAGATGCCATGTGCCTGTATTCAACAAAAATAAAAGCTTTATAAGAACACATAACTTAATTATAGCACAAATAAACATGGAAATGAACAAATCTACATAATAAAAATAATAACGAAAATACTAAGGTTTACATAACTTAGATAGTTAAGTTTTCCCATATGCCTTCATCATGGTCATTGCGAGTTGCATGAACCAAGTCGTCTTCCATATAGTCTATAGTAGTAGGCATTCGTGGTGAAATAGGGATGTAAATAGAATCATCACCATCATCATCATCGTACCCAATTGTGATATCGTTGACTTTTCCTTTCAGGACTATAGACCACCTACCATTACATGGGTCTGTGATGTAAAAAACTTGTTTTGCTTGGTGTGCTAGTATAAATGGCTGTTCTTTATGACCTAACTTCTTAAGATCTATCAAAGTAAAGCACATCTGGTCAATTTGAACACCAGTATTGCTATCAATCCATTGACATTTAAATAAAGGTACTTTGAATTTAGTGTAATTGACCTCCCAAATTTCCTCAATGTACCCAAAGTAACTCATGGATGCCATGACAGGATTTTTGTCCTTTGAACTAGAAAAGTGCATTGAGGTGGCTTCAATAAATACTCCACTATTTTGGACCGTGCTCTTGTCATCTTGCAGCTTTGTGTAAAAAGAGTATTTGTTAATGTCATACCCAGTCCAAGTGATGACATTATGTCTAGGACCATGTGCTAGTCATTTCAATGTATCAGAGACTTTCTGATCTGAAAAGACTTTAATTTTAAACCAACTAACAAACTGGTTGTTATGCTCTTTAACCAACAACCTTTCACTCATTTTAGGGTTAAGTTCCTTCAACATCTCTTTATGAGCATCTATGTAGGGAAGAACTTCATCTGTATTATTCAGAATATATAAGTGTGTCATACTCAACAAATGAAGATCTTTGGTTTCAACTCTTATCCCACGAGTACCCTTACCATTTATTCTATCATCATGACGACTAATAGGAACACCAATGGGTTCTGTTTGTGCTAAGTATTCTGAACAAAATTCTATGACTTCTTCTGCAATATACCTTTCAACAATAGAAGCTTCAGGTCTGTATGGATTTTTAGAATACCCTTTAAAGATCTTCATGTATCTCTTAATTGGGTACATCCACCTCATACAAACTGGCCCACATAATCAAATCTCTCTAACTAGATGAACAATTAAGTGGACCATAATATCAAAAAAGGAGGGGGGAAAATACATCTCCAACAAACATAATATAACTGCACCCTCATTTTTCAATTCATCCAACAATTTTTCATCGATCACCTTAGCACATATTTGAATAAAGAAAAAACATAGACGCATAATGGCATGTTTGACATCCTTGGGTAATATGTCACGTATAGCAACAGGTAAGAGTTGTTGCATTAAAACATGACAGTCGTGAGACTTTAACCCAACCAACTTCAGATCTTTCATGGACACAAGGCTCTTAATATTTGAAGAGTATCCTTGTGGCACTTTAATACCACGAAGACAACCACATAAACTTCTTTTCTCCTTTTTTGACAGAGTGTGACATACTGGTGGTAGATATGTTCTCTTGCCTTCAGGTCTTGGATGTAATTCTGCACGAATTCCCATCTCACAAAGGTCTTGACGGGCATTCACTCCATCTTTTGTCTTTCTTTTAATGTTCAACAGTGTGCCAATGAGACTATCACAAACATTTTTCTCCACATACATGACATTGATGCAGTAACGTACATCTAGGTGCCTCCAATATGGAAGATAAAAGAAAATTGATTTCTTCTTCCATAAGTTTTTGTCCGAAGACTTTTTTTGGATCTTCCCAAATGGAATGTTGATACTCCTCACCTGATCATAAACTTCTTCACTAGTTAATGGTTCTTTGGCAATTTCATCCTCCTGATAACCATTAAAAGTTTTCTTCAATTTACGGTATGGATGTTCTTTTGATAGAAATTTCCTGTGTCTATTATAAATTGTCTTCCTTCCATGTTTCAATTGAAGATAACTAGTATCTTCTTCACAGATAGGACAAGCATAATGACTCTTTACACTATAGTCACTTAAGTTTCCATATGTTGGGAAATCATTAATGGTCAAAATAACATTGCACGCAACTTAAAGCTCTGCTGCAAATAGCCATCAAACACATCAACTCCTTCCTCCCACAATAGCCTTAAGTCTTCTATCAAAGGACTTAGATACACATCAATGTCATTTCCTGACTGTCTTGGACCTGCAATCATCATCGACAGTATAACATATTTACGCTTCATGCATAACCATGGTGGAAGATTGTAAATTACCAATAAAACTAGCCATGAGCTATGGTTAGTACTTAAATTCCCAAAAGGGTTCATTAAGTCTGTACCTAATCCTAGTCTCAGGTTTCTTGCATCACTACCAAAACTTGGAAATAGACAGTCAAATTTCTTCCATTGTGGAGAACCAACTGGATGTCGAAGTTGGCCATTAGGTGATTTGGCCTTTGAATGCCATAACAAATTTTCTACATCTCCCGGATTGGCGAACAACCGCTTAAACTTAGGAATTATTGGAAATACCAGACAACCTTTGCAGGAGGACACTTCTTATCAATGTCCTCACCCTCATTATCTTCATCCTTAACTTTATAATGTGATACACCACATCTTAGACAATTATGCAGAGATTTAAACTCTTTCCTGTATAACACACAGTCATTAGGACAAGCGTGTATTTTTTTATATTCTACACCCATCGGACAAAGTATCTTCTTCGCTTCATACATACGGTTCGGCAAAGTATTATTGTTTAGGAGCATATCCTTTAATATATGGAGTAATTCATTAAAACTTGTATCACTCCAACCATATTTTGCCTTCAAATTCACCAATCTTAGTGTCGATGACAATCGTGTGAAAGATTTACATCCAGGATACAATGGACTCTCTGAATCTGTCCTCAATCTATCATATAAAGGTGCATGTGTTTTAAGGAAGTTATTTTCACCCACATCACTCAACATGTCCTCTATTCGATCTTCAAGGGTGACATCTTCCTCGTTAGTTTGTGATCTTGCTGAATTATCAATCCTTTCACCATGTCAAGTCCAAGTTGTGTAATTCTTCATCATTCCATCACAAATAAGATGTTCCCGTATTAGTATTATGTCTTGTATTCTTCCATTTACACAATTAACGCACAGACAATACAATTTTTCATTAAAATTTGGGTCATTTCGTTTCGCATATTCTAAAAATGCTTCAACTCCATTCTCATACTCTTTTGACATGCGATTTGTATTTAACCAATTTCGATCCATCTTGCAAGATGAGACTATAAATGAAGAATAATAAAATTGATTCAGTAGTGGTTGAGAGTGAGCATACATGAATAGTAAAAGTAGTAGTGTTGCACACACCAATCACATGCCCTCTTTACCACCATAATTGGACAAATATTAAGATTCTATTTTGATTCTTAGTATGAGTGTCATCTGCCCCTATCCCACTACTCTAGGAATCCATTAAATGATGCTAAACTTTAATCATATTCTTACCATATTCTTGGTTCTACATATTTTCGTTAAAACTAAAAAAGTATATAAATTCAAAAGTATATAAATTCAAAAGTATTAACAAGAAGTTTTTGATATAGAACATCATAATTTTAGTTAGAAATAAAAAAGAATGATGAACAGTAAAGCACATAAGCAATGCTAATTTGCAAAAGCTAATAGAGTGAGCTGTCGAAAGTTGAACAATTAAGATAGAAGATCTTACAAGAGAAGATATGTATGCGTCCAGTTGGTCTAAATTTTGATAAACTAAATTGATAGCATTTGTTATTTCACACTCTGTCCACTGAGATCCCTCTTGATTTATTTCTGGCAACTTCTCAAATAGCAGAGGAATTGAATAGCTCCCGTCAACAGAAGAATCACTCTGAATAAGTATAAAAGGTCAATTCTAGAAACAATTAACCTACAAAAATGCTCCAGTTTTGCTTTGAAAAATCATGGCTCATAATGATAAGGTTTAAGATTAACATACAAAAAGGAAAACAGAGGCAAAAAGGAAAAAAATGAACAACTTTATTTATATAAATCTGACGCATTGCACGTAGATGTCCAATTGAAGCTTCTATTGTTGAAAACAAATCACTAGTTATAATTAATCACACAATTTCCATAAAAAATGGCAATATCGATATTGGTGTTGGGAAGCATTGCACGCATTGGGGTGAAAGCTCTCTACGCGTACTTTTGTTTTCTTCATAGCTTACTTTACTTTTGTTGTAAATCCAATAAAAATGTTGTTAAGCACAGGACCGAAACAAAAAAGGAAGCAAATACATTTAACAACACATTTAGTATACAATAGATGTCATTATATAGCTTCAGAATTTGACCTTTTGGCATAGTTCACCATAAAAAACCAAATAATTTAGAATTGTCTTAACATCTGCCACTAGCACATGTGCCAGGCATGGCCTCTGTCAATAACAGAAAATTTCCCAAATGCATTCAAGCATTTCTTAATGACACAATTCAAAATTATGTGTGATTTTGTGGCCCCTTAATGCTATCATCATCGTGTAGAAACAGAGTTATGAGTTAAATAATGCTACAACACTTAGGGATACCATAAATAGACAAACAATAAGACAGAAAATGAGGGCTTTTGAGCATGTGGTCATCCCAAAGATGAAAACCCCAATTATATATATATATATGAACATTAGTAGGCTTTTCCAGACATTTCTAATTCGCGAGATATGGAGATAGGGGGAGAACCCTTACCAGTAGGCGGCGAACCACGAATCTCCTCCACGGCAACAAGCAGAGAACAGGGGAAAAAGCACTGGCGGCGGTGGTGGCAGTGGTGGCAGTGGTCAAAAGTGGTGGCAGTCGCGAGAGAGGGAGATAGGGGAAAAGCGCGCAACAAAATAGCAGATATCGCGCTGAGAGTTATGAAATAATAACCATCAACGTCGGTTACTAAAAAAATGACGTTAAAGTCAATATACAACGTCGGTTATAATACCAAACGACGTTGATACTCAACAATTACACGACAGTTAACCACAAACGACGTTATTTAATGACTATCAACGTCATTTAAATAAATAACCGACGTTGTTATATTTTCGATGACGGTTGTATTTGTAACCGATGTCGAAAATGTAGTTATATTTACAATTTTGCCACCGCGTATAAAACAACGTCGGTTATATTTATAACCGACATTGTTTTATGACGTTGAATCCCCTTCTTCTAGTAGTGTTTGTTTATATATAGAGAGGGCAAGATATTCTATTATTTTTGTTTTTAGAAGAATTTGAGAAATCATTTATTTTATTTCAATTGTTCAAATCTTATAATCATCAATTAAACGACCTAAAGCAATTAGATTATAATTCAATTAGATAAACAATTTGTTGGACAATACTTAATATAGTTACCAATATAGTTACCACAAAATATACAAATTCCAAAATCAATACTGTAATTAAGCAACCGTTTCTTTCAAATATCAGTTTCTAGTTCTGAATTTTTTCTTTCTTTCTCTTGTTTAAAACAAGTTATCAATTTTGAATATAGAAAGTCCACATTTTTTTTACAGTGAAAACAGTTGAGACGAAGTTGTTAATAATAGATTACCGAGAAAAATGGGTAAAAAAAACTTCCACCCAAGATTTAATAATTGATCTATTCTTATTCTAGACAAAGTCCATCTGTCCATCTTGTTGGGATAGAAATGAATAAGAATAAATAAGTTTTAACTAGTGTAATAAAGATATATATTATGGTTACAAAAATTCCATATGTTTTATTCATTAAAAAAAAAAGTTAGAAACGAAGATGTATGGAATTCTATATGTTATAATAAAAATATTTTAAAAAATAAAAATACATTTTAATATTGATTTAATTTATTTAGATAAATAAAAAATACAAAAGATACTTCTAAATTGATTTCATCCTTTACCAAATTAAAATTTGTTGAATAATAACTTAAATTCATTTTTTCATAAAATACTCTTTTCAAATTATCAAGAACTCCCTCATATTTTCGATTTCAAAACAGAATTTGATATTATTTTTTTAAATTATGACAGACTATCTCCATAAATATGGAGGATATCAGAAAAAAAAGAAAAAGAGATCACTTTTCCTTCTTATCCTATTCTTTTTTTTTTCAAGTAAAATAAAAGGGAGTTTCAAAAAAAATTAAAGGATTATTTCGTTCCTCATAGTTCTTTATTGAATCAATGACAGGTGAGGATCGAGATTATAGAACAGTCATAGTTTGGACAGAACCAGCTAGTGGTGGCTGCAAAAGTGGGTGAAGGGAAAAACAGGTATGGGACATACTAATGAGTGTCGCAGGTGACACACAAAAGCCTCTTTTCCTCTCCAAGCACCGCCTTGCACATCATGCATGTCATTGTTGGTTTCTGTTATTTGTTTTGGTAAACTTTGCAAGTTTTGTTTATGGAGAGAGAAATATGAAATGGGGAGTAGTTTTGAAATATAAAATGGTATTATTTGCATAGACGAAGAATGATAATCAACTATAGACTTTTCATTACGTCAATTATCTTTTCTCTTTTCTTTTTTTTAACTATTATCATTAAATTACTAATGTACCCTTCTTGCAATCAACCATTCTTTGTTACACCATTATTCTTCCTGTCTCAACAAAATTATACAGATGGCTTTATTATATGTAGTTTGATAGTAATTAATATGTAAATATAATGTCAAAATCTATTATCCAATGTGCATTATTATAAATTATATTTATTAATAGTATACAATCAAATTATTTCATAATTTATTTAATATTATTAAAAATGTAAAAATATATTGTTTACATTTTATTTCATTAAATTAAATTAAATAAAATAAGAGAAGATTTCTCTTTTAACCTATTTTAAACTTTTTTTCTTTAATATATTATCTATTATATATTTCTAAGAAGTTTTGTTTATTTTTTCTTCTAAATGTGAGATACAATATTTTTTTTTTTTTCAATATATAGTTAACAAGAGGTGAAACTTGATATAAATTTAAACTGTTAATTCAAATTTTAAATATGTTAAAATCACTTAATCTAATAGTATTTAATAGTATTAAGTGTTTTTAATCAATTAAAACTATAAATTAATGTATTAATCTAGTGAGACCCATTTTTAAGAAATTACTCCTAAATGAAACCAATATATTAAAAAGGAGTTTTAATTTATTAAAATTTTACGAAAAATCATTTTTTTTAAAAAAACTTTTAATCGGATAACAAAACTCTTTTAAATCAATTAATCACAAGTCTAGAAATACATTTACAAATTCCTTATCCAAATGTCTAGAGATCAATTCAAACATATTTATGTTAGCTTCCTTCAATTGATTTGAGTAATGAATACTTTATTTCAATACGTTGAAATTATCAAATCATCAATGTAGTTGCATCATTATCTACAAAGCACCAACACGTCACACGCTGAAAAGCATCTAACATTGTCAAACAAATGAAAAAGAATCAAAGGAATCACCACATATGAAAGGGATACCATCCTAAGGTGCCTCTATATAAAAATTTGTGATGAGATTATTGTGTCTTCTAAATTCTTTAAGAGAGAATTCTTTTTGTGTTAAATCTTCTATATGAAATTATCTCATTGTTGTGAATGCTTTGAAATTTCCATATCTTTTTTAAAGAGATTTATGTTCCAACAGAAACTTGATCGAATGAAGGATGAATGGATCATAAACTTTAATTTTAAGGAACAAAAATAGAAAATAAAAAATGTGGAAAGGGTAAGAAATGGAGAAGATGTTACAATCAAGAGTTTCACTCAGGAACCTAGAGAGAAATCACCTCACACAAAGTAAAGCTTCAATTATGAAAATCCGAATTCCGAGTACAAGAATCAAGGTGAGAAATATTTATACTAGTTCTCTAAGACCATTAGGCTCATTTGCTAATTAGGCTCATCTAATTAAACATTCTAAAAATTAAATAAAATTAAATAAAATAAGACAAGATTTCTCTCTTAACCCATTTTAATCTTTTTATTCTCTAATATATTATCTATTATATATTTCTAAGAAGTTTTGTTTTTTTTTTCTTCTAAATGTGAGATATAATACATTTTATTTTTTCAATTATGAGTATATAGTTAGCAAAAATACTATGATAAAGATGGCAAAGATGACATAAATGATAAAGATGACAGAGATGGCAGAGATAATAGAGGTTTCATCTTTCGTTTACTTCAATGTATATATATATTGCACTTCACAATTGTAAGATTTTACACTATCAATATAGAACACATTTACATATCTCTATTCATCATTGCTTCTTGTTACTAGTTACTATAGTTGCATAGCAAAGTTTCATTGCAGCTTTGCTTAATATTTCAAGAAATCCCTTCTCGACTAAATAATTTGGGTGACCTATACAAGATTGACATGAGGGGAAGACATGACAAAAATTGAATAACAAAACATGTTCATTGGATCAACATATGGAAAAATATATATCAATTGACATTAGTGGGTCATCCAATGCAAGACATATTATTTCACACAATAGAATATATGCAATGATACATTGCCAATTCCATCATTTTTCTATATGTAGCACAACTACTCAAAGATCTAAGAGCTCACTAACAACCACGAATTGAAGCCACTTTTGAAACTGATACGACTTCCATATCATCGTATGAGGAAGCTCAACAACCTATTTCCTTACCTCAATGATATATGACACCAAAACCAAACACAATAGATAGAAGATATTTTTTTGCAACAACTATAGAAGATATCTTCTCAAACTTTTTGGGGTAGCTTTTTCAACTCCAACTTTGGCTCAAACTTACATAAATTCTCTTTACCAACCGAATTATGTTAACCAACCAAGTAGTTCTTTAACTACATTCTAAAATCTAGAGGTTCATGAAGAAGAAAATATTTCATGAATTTCTCCTAAAATTTAAAAACAATCATTACAACAGAAAAATTCAAAATGTAATAAATGTCATCCTCAGTTCAGAAATCCGACATCATTATAGAGATTAAAGTTTTATTAAAGTTATTGTAGATAATTATGTTATTCAATCTTTATTATCAAGGATGATATCACTTTTAAATTATGCATTAATTTTTTTTAATTTTTATTATTTTTAAATTTTAAATTTATTTTATATTAATAATAATAATTTTTTTAATTAATTAAATAATATTTTTATTTTTATTATTTTAAAATAATATTTTTATTTCTAACATTAATTTTTTTATATAATATTAATGATTTATCAAGTAAAAATTATTATTTAAATTTTTGTAATATAATTTTTTTAATATATTACATAAATTAAATTTTTATTCATAATATTTTTTATTAAAATTCATATTTAATATTAGTAATAATTATTTTTAAAAAAATTATATTTAACTTTTATATTTAATATTTATTTATATTATATATTTTATATTAATAATAATTTTTAAAATTCTATATCAATATATATATATATAATATTAAAAAATATTATTTACTATTATTAATAATTATTTGAATTTATTTAGATAATTTAATATATATCTACATAATATATTAATTTTTTTATTTTATATACAAATATTATTTAAACCCTTAAATTAAAAATTTTATTTTTAATTAAATATTTTACTTTAATATTAATTTTTCATTTTTATTTTTTAATATATTAAAAAAACCTGCATAACAAATTAGAAAATTAAATTCTGATTATTATAAGAAACCGGTTCAATCTGCTAATCAAGTATTATTTTATTTAAATAATATTATACGCGTAAAAAAAGTCGAAGTCACACTCCCCTAACATATATTCAAATATTGAAGTAATACTTCCTAATATTATTTTCTCATGATGGTAGATAAGAGAGAGTGTGAAATTCTTTTTTCTTTCTCCTCTTCCATATTTGTTTCTATTATATTTTTTTATTTAAGGAAAAAAATTTATCCTTTAAATTTCTAATTTTAATTTTATCTTTTCAAATCTTTTATTTTTTTTATGAATTATTATCCGTTTACTTTAGGAAAGATTAGGTTTTAAAAATTCCTTTATTTTTTCTTTCTTTTTACTAATTTTTACTAAAAAAATTTTAAGTAAGAGAATTGATTTAAAACCTTTTGTTTACTTTATTTTTGCACTACTTTTATCTTATTAATATGTTATTATTTTTTATATTTTAATTAAAAAAATAAATTTATTTAATATGAAAATCTAAGATTTGATATAAAAAATTTTCAAAATAAAATAGTTTAGAAGAAATTACGTGCAAAACAAATTTTGTTATTTTCTTATTTTAACAAATTCTCTATGTGAATTTATTGTGTGCTAAGTAAATTTATTGTCTGCTAAGTAGAATTTGAAATCAACATACTTTGTATCAAGAATGTGTTCAATGAATTCTAGGTGTTGTTTTTTAGAAGAAATTTCTTCAATGAATTGAAATTCACTCAAATTTTTGAAGTATAAGCTCTACACTTGAATTTTTCATATTTGGTTAAATGAAACTATTGGACACTCCACAAAATTACTTATTTTAAATTTTCATGTTTAAAGTTCTAAATTATTCTAATTGGAAGAAATTTCTATAATAATAGTGGTTGAATTGTTGATTTTTTTTATATTTTTTAAAATAAAAATAAAAATAAAAATGAAAATGAGATAAATATAATTGTTATGATGTTATATTTTTATTTTAGAAAATATATTTGAATTTTTTTTGTTTGAAATTAAATTATTATTTAAAATAGTTATGATGGATGATAAATTAAAAAATAATTATGAGTCCTGATATAAATAAAATAAGAATTGAGATGGTATAGAATTGATTTTTTATTCTATTGTACTATGATGGTACAAAATTAATTATGATTGAAAAATTATAATAGCATAATGATATATAATTAATTATGATTAAAAAGTTATGGTGTTGTGATAGTAAAAAAAATGTGAAAATGTTAAGATTTGTATTATCTAAAGTCTTTGAATTTTCTGTGAATGAACTACAGAGATACACTGAAATATAATTTAAAAAGATTTAGAGGATTTTGAAGAATGGGAGGGTGACCCTAACCCATGCCTTGATATACACAATGTGAATAACGATTGTTGTAGTAGTGTAATATCTTATATTTTTTAGAAAAAAATATATAATTTAACTATTTATTTGGCTTAATTAAAATATTTAATTGGTTTAAAATATTTAAGAAATATAGGACGTTATAATAAGTCTCATACTCCATTACCCGATTATATTGCTGATTATATATTTTATTAAAGGAACTCGTGAGTACATATTTTATTATGAAGTATATATTGTCAACTGATGGCTATGTATACTAGTGTAAGACCAAAATCATTTGAGTGGTAAAATTAAAAATAATGTTTGGGATCTTAAAGTACTTAAAATACCGAGATTAATTTGATAAATTATGTTAGTAAGACATATAATTAGTTTATGTGAGAAAATAATTATATGAAAATTTTAAATAATATTATTTGTCAATAGAAGTTTGACTTATAATTATTTGAAAATTTATTAACCGTAGATTTTAATATATTATAATTTTAATTTATATTAGTTATTTTCTTGATAAAAGTGATGATAAAAGATTTTGTTGAGATATAATTTCTAATTATATAAATTATTTTTCTAACCAAAATATATTTATGATGATTCTTACTTATAAATATTTTAGTATTTGGTAGAAGAATATGTTAAAGAAAAAAATCACACCTAATTTTTTTTTTTTTTTAAATTATATAAGAACATTTGATAAATACTCCTCTTTCTTTCATATGAGAATTGAGTTTGTAAGATATTTTTATTTTATCTTGTTTTAGTACAAACTTATTCTAGGAATATAATTTATTTTATTATATATATAGGTAGAAAGTTTTATGCTATGTTTAAAAAAATATATATATAAAAAGATAGTTGACATTTGATTTAAATTTAGAATTTATTATCTCTTCTTTAAATTTTTTATTTATAAATAGAATAATATGAAATTCCTCTTTAGTTTGAAATTATTAATTTATTATTTAAAAAATTAATTTATTATTTCTTAATTATACTTAAATCAAATTTAAGAAAGTTATAATATCTATTTTATTTAAATTCAACCATAAGTCTTAAAAACAAAACTAGAAGTAATATTCTTTCATTTAACTAATTTAAAAAAAAATACTTATAATTTTGATAATAAATATGAAAATTTGAGGCATCACACATAGAAATCTGAATCATTGAAAGCTTAGATAGTTTGTTAACACATGTAAGTATATTCTAGGTTTTGGGCAAATGTAGTTGAGAAAGAAAAGTAAAGTAATAAAATAGAGTAAGTTTCTAAATTGATCAATTTGAGAAAAGGAATAACAAAGAGGAAGAAGATTGCTTTTAACAAATTATAATGAAATCACATATGAAAAAAAGTAAAAGTAGTCAATTGTTGTTAGTAGTTGAGTTTATGGGATGGAACTCGATATGTAATTTAATTAACCTCAATATTTTATTTTAGAATATATGTGTACTTGCCAAATGTGAACTCATCTAATGATTTTGAAAATATTTATCAAGAAAATTATCCTAAAATGATATTCATTGCGAAACCATGGCTAGATGTGAAAAGGATTCCAATCAAATATTGATTTTCCATGAGGTACAAAGTATTTTCATTTAGTTAGAGAAACGTTAAAGGTCAAACTGGAATATTAGTAGATGGGCCTTGAGCCCAACTACTTCGGAAGGGGAGGAGGAAACATATAAATCGGCAAATTTTCCTTCTTCTCCTTATTTCTCACAAATTTTCATAATCTCTCCCAAATTTCTCTCAAAATTCTCTCTTCCTCACCAAGGTTCTCCCTTAATTCTTATCTATTTGAAGATCCGAGGGTACTAGGAGGAAGCTTATGAAGTGTAGAACAATCCTCTTTGAACAAAATTTTAGTTTAAGTAATTTTTAAGTTCTCCTAATTTTTAGAGTACTTTATTCAAATTGCTTAGAAATCTAAATTTTCTATTCAATTTTAGGAATTTCTGATCTAGATCTATAGTAATCTAGATCATTTTTTGTTTAAGATCTTAAAGAACAAGATAGAGCATCTTGATGCATCTTAACTTGGGGGGAAAACTTGGATTAGAGGTAAGAGAAGCTAATAGTATTTTATGTATGATTAGTGTTTGATAAAACTCCTTTTATATAGAAATGTATGATTCGTGTATGATAGTTGATTTTGTATGAGATTTGTGATGTAAAATTGGATAATATTACATTTTGTGTGAAAATTTATATGTGAGATGAAATTTAATTAGATAAACTTAATTGGTATGGTGCACAATGGACAATCACTTAAAAAATAGTTTAGTAGGATAAAAGAAATTTAACTTGAGCAAAAAAATTTAGTTTGAGCGAAAAATTTTAACTTGAGAAAAAAATAATTTCGCTTGAGCAAAAAACCTTTGTTTGAACGAAAATTCATGGTTACTCTCGAGTTCATTTTTGCTTAAATGAAGAGTTTTTGCTTGAGTGACGAGCTCTTTCCTTAAGTGAGAATTTTTCTATTAGAGCGAAAATTCCATATTAGATATGCTACTCTAGGAAGAATTTTCACTTGAACAAAACCATTTTGTTTGAGCAAAAATACCCTATTTGAGGAGAATTATTTATTTCTAAATTGAATTAAAAAAGTATATAAATGTGAAATATAGTGAAAAATGAGTTAAGGCTTATTGCTTAATGATTTTTTAATTTTATATAACTATGAAGTTTTTTTTTACATGATATGAAAGTTATATTGAGACTATGTGCTTGTAAAATTTTGCAAAGCATAATGTGAGATTGATTATATGAGAAATGGTGGAAATTACTTATGAGATGTGACTAGTTACATGGAAAATTGTGGATATTGAGATGGTTGTGTCAAAAAGTTTGAGATGGTTGTGTGCCAGTGAGTTTGAGATGATTGTGTGTCAATTAGATTGACATAATTATGTACTAATGAGATTGAGATGAGCTATGTGTCGAACTATGTGCAGGTGAGATTGGACTGTGTGGTTTGTGATGTGTGATTATGTGTTATTTGTGTGTGAGTCAGGTAGTCACCACGACGTACTATTTTGTATAATTTTAGTGTACATATGGAATTCTAGAGATATCATTATAGGGTATCTAGACTTTAGTGGCATTCTAGTCACGTAGATAGGGTTATCATGTAGTGAGAAGTTGATGGATGTTTCAACTACACTTATCACTAGATGGATTACCGTTATACTTTGATTTGTGTGTAGGAATTACCCTAACGTGTGATTTTCATGTATAAGGATAGATTGGAGAACTCTAAGGTGAAAAAGGCTCGAAAAGGGTTGGTTTATACCCCAATAGCCCATATGCATGAGTAAGTATTAGCCCTTGAGGTCAAAAATTTCGTATAATTTTCCGAAAGAGTCTATCTAGTATTCTTAGGTGAATCTAAATGAATGAGAATGACGATTATGTGAGAATGGGTACTTTATTATGTTTATTTTAGTACTTGAATATGATTGAATAAATTACTATGATGATGAAACTATGTTTGTAAATTTTAGTATGTTAGATTTTGTTTCCATTAGTTTACTCTTTTTGTGTTGTGTTTGTGGATTTGTTCATACTACGGTGATCGTGTCTTAACACGAGAACAATAATAATGCAAGTTAAGCAACTCAATAGATTCAAATTAAGTAATGAGGAGAAGTGTTACTATTTCCATGTAATAGACTTAGTTACGATAATGTGAATATAACATGTGCTTATACATTCTGTATTTTTGTTATCTTTGAGAGTTATTAGTAGTGTTTTGATGAGTTAATATTCCTATATGGATAGAAAATTTTATTTCTTTATTCGTTACAATTTTGTGGTATGAGAGTATAAAATTTCCTTAAAGTGACCTAGGATATTGAGTTTACCTTGGTAGCTTATTGGTGAGAGTTTTGTGCAACTTATGGGTAGTATTCAATTTTGTCCTTAATCTCTTTTCTCATGTTGTCTAGGATGATACATAGACCACCTACTCCTCCTCCTCCTCCTTGGTGGACTGATATGAGTGGAATGGTTAGAGTCGTGGAGATGATGAATGGCACAATTCAATAACAAAATGTCACTATGGCCTAGCAACACCAAGCTGCAATGGTAGAAAATGCTAGATTGGTAGTTGCTCAAACGCTACTTTGGAGCATGTAAAGTTAGCTAATTTTCTTAGGCATGGACCTTGAAGTTCATTGGGAAGACTAGTTCAGATGCAGTTGATAACTAGATCAGAGGAATGGAGAGAATCTTTGAGGCAACCTTTTTTCCCGAAGATAGAAAGGTAATTTTAGCTACATACTAGCTAGAGGGAGAGTCTAAGTATTAGTGGATCTGGACAAAGCAAATGATGGAGGTCAAAGTTGAAGTAGTGGATTGGGAAAGTTTCAAGATGAGGTTTATGGAGAAGTATTTTTCAAACAATGTCAAATTTGCGAAAAAGGTGGAATTTTTGAAGTTAGAGTAGGGAATATTTCGGTGCATGACTATACCACTAGGTTTGATCACTTAGTCAAGTACTACTTGTAGGCCACTTCTAAGGCATGGAGATGTAGAAAGTTTAAGAAAGGTTTTTTATATGAATTGAAGAGGATTGTGGTCCCTATGTATACTTAGGAGTTTCTAGTAGTTGTAGAGAAGGCCAAGACCGTAGAGCGGCTAGAGAAAGGGTCGAGTAGGATGATCAGGATGCATGAAAGTGGATCATCTATAGGAAAGCTAGAGAAGAAGAGGAAGTCATATGCCTGACCTTAACAGAGTAGGAATGTCGCCCTCAGTCAGTAGCAACGTCGTCCTATCAAATGTTTTAAATATGGAGGGGCCCATCTTGCAAACTAGTGCAACACACCAGCTAATCATAGGAGATGTTATGTGTGCAACAAGTAGGGTCATTTCGTCAGAGACTACAAAAACAAGTTCAAGCCAATTTCTTCTAGTGATTTTAGACCTACTACAGGAGAGGGTAAAGGTAAACCTCGGGTAGATGGTAGAGTTTTTACGGTCACTAGAGTTGACATAGCTAATTGGAAGACCTGGTTTGTGTCTTATTCATGGTAAAGAGCTTAAAGTGCTTTGTGATTCTCACATAGATGAAAGTTAAAGTAGGGAACAAGACGAGTAACATCCCAATGGTGCAAGAATTTATGGATGTATTTCCTAGGGAAGTTATAGGATTGCCTCCATAGAGGCAAGTGGAGTTCTCTATTGATCTAGTGCTAAGAGCAAGACTAATATCAAAAGCACCTTACCATATGGCCTAATAGAGTTGGTTGAGTTGAAAATTTGAATTGATGAATTGTTGGACAAGCAATTCGTCATACCCAATATGTCACCTTAGGAGCCTCAATACTGTTGGTGAAGAAGAAGGATGGTGGGTCGAGGTTGTGTGTGGACTATCGGTAGTTGAACAAGTTAACCCATTAAGAACAAGTACTCTCTACTGAGAATTGACAATTTGATTGATCAATTGCATGTAGTAGTGGTGTTCTTTAAGATTGACCTCAGATTAGGATACCACTAGATATTGGCAAAGGCTGAAGACATTCAGAAGATAACCTTCAGATCCCGATATGGCCACTATGAGTATATAGTGATGCTGTTAAGATTGACGAATGCTCCTACCATATTCATGGATTATATGAATATGATCTTTCGAACCTTCTTGGATAATTTTGTTGATGTCTTTATTAATGACATTCTTATCTACTCTCATACTTTGGAGGAGCATGAGGATCACCTTAGGTTAGTGTTGGGCATTTTGAGAGAGAAGTAGTTGTACGTCACACTGTCTAAGTGTGAGTTCTAGATGTAGGTAAAGTTTTTGGGCATGCGGTGTCAGCTCAAGGGATTTCTATAGATCCTTCCAAGGTGAAAGCAATGTTTTAGTAGGAACGCCCAACCATAGTTTTTTAGATAAGGAGTTTTGTGGGGTTAGCAAGTTACTACCATGGATTCATTGAGGCATTATCCAAGATCATCACTCCTTTAATGTAGTTAATTCTAAAGGATTAGCTTTTTGCTTGGACGGATAATGTGAGTACGGTTTTCTTGAGATGAAGTAGAGATTGAATAGCTCTCTAGTGTTGGTTATTCCAGACACTAATAAACTTTTTGAAGTATTTTGTGATGCATGGCTTGGATGTGTTCTGATGCAAGAGAGTAGAGTAGTGGCTTGCATTTCAAAGCAATTGAAGGATCGCAAGAAGAACTACCCCACACATGATTTGGAGTTGACAACTACTGTATTTGCGCTAAAAATACGTAAGCACTATTTGTATGGATCTAAGGTTGATGTATTCAATGACCACAAGTGCTTGAAGTATTTGTTTGATAAGTAAGAACTAAATATGAGGCAAAGAAGGTGGATGGAGTTTTTGAAGGACTATGACTTTTAGTTGATGTACCACTTAGGAAAAGTCAATGTAGTGGTAGATGCTTTAACTAGGAAGATGGTTAGTGTGTCAATCCTGATAATAGAAGAGCTGGAGTTGGTAGAAGTGTTCAAATATCTTATTCTAAGTGTTGAATGTTCTTCTAGTGTGATTAGTTGTGGTAAGCTAGTTATAACTAGTGATTTTCTTGAGATGATTAAGAAAAGTCAATCATTGGATCCTAGTCTGGAAGGTGTTATGGAGATGTTGGGTACAGATGGAGTTAAAGATTTTGCAATGGGATCAAATGAAGTGTTGAGATTCAGAGGTAGAGTTTGTGTCTCAACCGATGATGGGGTAGAAAAAATATTCTAAAAAAAGGTCACAAAATTAAGTTTAGCCTACATCCAGATATGAATAGAACAAGATCTAAAGAAAAATATATTCAAAAAATTAAAAATAAATTTAATCTTTTTTTATCAATTCGATTTTTTACACTCATAATTTATATCTTTTTCGAAGTGTGTATTATAAAATAACAATTAACAAGTTAATGGAGTCTATATACAGCCACTTTAGTCATGTTTATAAACTATGAGAAACTTCTAATTCAAAATTTTGAAGAATAAAATTTCTACAGTACATAAAGACATTAGAATGACTATTTTAAAATTATATAAAATAATTTTGCTAAGAACATTTTGGAATAAGGTTAAATATTTACAAGAATAATATTTTTTTAAAATGGTATCATAAATTAATACTTCTGAAAATATTATTTAAATAATTCTCAATATGAAATTAAAAAAAATATTATGAAACTTATAATCCAAAATGATATTCCTACTTTATAACATTGTTTGGTTGTTTTGATTTGATAAAATCAAAATTTAAAGAAATATAGATGTGTAGTAGGAAAAAATATGGAGTGGAGAAAGAGAAAACACACATCATTGTTCTATGGCAGCCCAATTAAAAGCCAAAGCCCAAACCACTAATTCACCGTTGCTTATCCCGCTTCAACTCTCTCTCACTTCTGAATCAAAATTTCATAACCCTCCAAAAATGGCATAAAAAAAAAACCTAAAACAAATATTCAAATCCCTTCCTCTTCATCATTTGGCTTCTCTTCGGATCTCATAAAAACACGACACAAAACAGTGTAAAACACGCACTCTCTCTTTGGTTTCTAATTTCTTCTATTTCCTCACTCTCGCATTCTTCCTTCACCACCACGCTTTATTAGGGTTTCCAACATTCTCAATTTTCTTTCTTTTTTTTTTTTTCAAATTTTCTTTATTTTTTTAAAAAAATTCAAATTTGGTGTTTGAATTGAGAAGGGGTTTTCGAGGATTCCGATGTCGGCTTCCACGATGTCCATCACGGCGGCGAACCCGGGGGCGCGTCGGAGACCAGTGCTCGCCGCCGAGAAGAAAACCGCCACCAACATCGAACTCCTTGCCAACGACGTTGCCGTCTCTCCCGTCGTCGCGACTTCCGGCGACGGTGCCGCCGCAGGAACCGGGCGCGACCTCAGCCATCACTCGATCCGTGGTGAGGCTCTGTCCGACCGGATCCCTCGGGATTTGGCTCCGGCTAAGAAGATTACCGGGGCCGGTGGAAACTCGGCGTCTGCACCATCGCGGCGGACGCGGAAGTCCCCTTTGAAGGCGGAGAAGCCGCGGTGGCTCACGGTGGTGAGTATTTTCGGGAAGAATTTGGTACTGTTGGTGGTGCTGGCTGGGCTGGTTCAGTTGATCCGGCGGCTGGCGTTAAAATCTGGCGACGCTGCGGTTGGAGGGTATCCTGGGTTTTCGGAATTCGAGGGGCGGATTTCGGATGTTGAGGGGTTGTTGAAAAAGACAGCTAAGATGATTCAAGTGCAAGTTGATGTGGTGGATAAGAAGATTGAAGATGAGGTTAGAGGGTTAAGGAAGGAATTAAATGAGAAAATTGAGGAGAAAGGAGTGATTTTGGAGAGTGGGTTGAGGAAATTGGAGGCAAGGAGTGAGGAACTGGAGAGGTATTTGAGTGAGTTAAAAGGGGAGGACTGGTTGTCAAAGGAAGAGTTTGAGAAATTTGTTGAGGAAATGAGAAGTGTGAAGGGAGCTGGGTATCAGGGTGGTGGTTTGGATGAAATAAGGGATTTTGCAAGAGGAGTGATTGAGAAGGAGATTGAGAAACATGCTGCTGATGGGCTTGGGAGAGTGGATTATGCCCTAGCCAGTGGCGGTGGAGCGGTGGTGAAGCATTCGGAGGTGTATAATTTGGGGAAGGTAAATTGGTTCAAGGGTGTTAGAAATGGTGTCCACCCCAGTGCGGAGAAGATGTTGAAACCGAGCTTTGGCGAGCCCGGGCAGTGTTTCCCCTTGAAGGATAGTAGAGGGTTTGTTCAGATTAGGCTGCGGACTGCCATCATTCCTGAGGCTGTCACCTTGGAACATATAGCAAAGGTGATGTATTTTCATTCTAAATCTAAACATTTTTGTGTGCATACAAGACTGTTAGTATGGTATAAAATATAATGTGTTCTTGTATTGTTACTCAAAATTTATGTAGATTTTAGAATAGATGAAATGTTTGATATAGAAATTTAGGTCTGCAAATATATTATGCATATCTCATGTTTATGTACTTGGCCTCTTTCTGCTTGTGGCAATCTCGGTTTATGAATTTGCAATTGGATGATATCCATGGATTAAGTTTATTAGGCCCCTAATACATCTCATAGATGTAACTATTTTCTTGACATGTTTTGGCCTTTGGGTGAATTGTTGGTGTAGTTTTGAAAAGAAACAGTTTTTTCCTCCTTGTAATCATGATAGTAATGCTAAATGTGATGAATTATGATTTCGGTGATGAATTATGAGTCCATATGCTTGATTTTCAAATCAAACAAGTAATAAGAAAAATAATTAATGGGGCATTGTGATTTATGAGAGTATGAAGCTTATTGTGCATGTCATCGGGGAGATTGTGATATGTTTTTGCTTGTGTAGTTTTTCCTTTGAACTCGTAATGTAATGGTTGGTTGGTCATCTTCTTGATATTGTTTTCTATGAAATGATATTGGACCACGTTTAACTACAGGTTCCATATCTCCTATTTAGTGCTGCAAGCATTCACTGTGAATGATATGCTACGTTTTCATGTTTCTTTGATTTGATCTATCAAATGAGCATTTTTTTAATATTTAGTGATTACGGTTCATTATCTACTCACATTGACATGACACTAGAACAAAATAATTTGGAACTAACTCTGACAACGGTGCTTAGAGATGAATTTCTTTTGATAGTTATCTGAGAAGTTTGGCTCATTTTGTATTTGAACGATTTTCTCTGTAGAAAAAATAAACACTTTGATGTTGCCTGATTGATGAAATTTATGATACCAATATGCATATTTTAGTGTGTTCTTTTACTTTGTGAATTAGTTAGAAGTTGCTAGAAGGGGTTTTACCTTGGATGGGGTCATTAGGACTGAATTCATTGAATCATTGATGTGAAACATACCATGTTTTGATTCATGGATATGTCGAGATGGCTGTTTATCTGTATATCATATATATATATATATATATATATATATATCTGATATTTGTATTGTATGGATGAATAAGAATTTATGACCTCTTTTCTCATTTTTGGTGGCTGATTTGCTTGTAATTTTTGCATATTTTTCATCTAACCTGTATATTTTTTTGTGGCATCTAATTTCTTATATTCAGTTTGCTACTCTCATTGAAGAGGATAAATTTCTGAATGGGCATATGTTTAATGGGACTTTAAACATGTCTATGTATATTGTCTGTCTTTTTACATGGATATATGTTACATTTATTTGGTGTACTTTTTCTTGTCTATATGTAAGAAATTTCAGAAGTTGACACATTTTCTTAGAGTATTACATCAGATATCGAACAATCTCTTAGAGATTTTGTGTACGATGATTCTTGTTTTGTTGCACAAGTTAGTGCTTTTAAATTGATTATTAGATCCTATTATAGGATATCTTGTCATTCTTAAGTGTATTGATAGGACAAAAAGTGAATACAATAGCACAAATAATTTGTGAAACGTAGGTGATGTTTACTTGCAACCTTTATTTCCTGTTTTTATTTTCTGTTTTCACTTTTTAGTCACATAAATGTCTTTTTTGTTTTCAATTTATTTCCTGTTTTTAAATATTTGTATAAAGGAAACAAATAAAAGGTGGTATTTTTGTAATTATTAGATCCTTAGTTGCTTTTGTGGTGGACATTGAATAGAATCATTACTTCAGAAAATTTTCTGCCGTTGATAATTTAAACTTGTCATTTCTTTCCCAGTTCTATTTAGTATCTTATTATGCATGTCCTGTATCCATACATAATTTTTATCTTCATGCCACTGTTACAAAATGTTCTAGCTCTTGTTTTCATTCATTCTCTTTCTTTTAATTTTAATTGAGTACTGATCATCATTTTTCTGTTCAACAGAGCGTTGCATATGACAGATCAAGTGCCCCTAAAGACTGCAGGGTCTCTGGTTGGCTGCAGGGTCTTAATGCTGACTCTGGAATTGACACTGAAAAGATGTATCTTCTATCAGAATTTAGGTATGACCTTGAGAAAAGCAATGCTCAAACATTCAACGTGTTGAATTCGGCTGCTTCTGGTGTCATCAACACGGTAAGGCTTGATTTTACATCCAATCACGGAAGCCCTTCACATACATGTATATATCGGTTTAGAGTTCATGGTCATGAACCTGACTCGGTTTCTATGATGGCAGTGGAGTCATAATGTGCATGTCGTGTTTTTCTTCGAGTTTTGTCTTTCTATGTAATTTGTTCAGTGTATTTTGTTTAGATGTAGAATAGGATGTTATGGACTTCTTAATTGCTAGATGCTGTCATTTTTAACTTCTTATTGTTGATTCAAATGCACATTGTATCTAGTGTATGATTCTGAGTTAGGCAATTGGTAGATCTTCCTTCTTGCTAAGCAATTTTTCTTCTTTCAAATATGTTGATTACTCTTGCTTAGGAGGCTTTAGATCAGTTTTTTACCCAGGTCTTTTTGAAAGTACAAGTTTCTTTCTGATTCTTTATATTATATAATCAGTTTTATCTTTTCTGATTTTTATTCAAGTTTCTTAATCTGATTATAAATTTTGTAAATATAGAAAGTGTGATATTAAAGCTCTTGGATTTTTAAAGTTGTGGTTGGTATGAGTTTTCATGTCAAGGAAGAGTCTAAAAAAAGTACTGATTCTGGAACAATTGCAAATTGTTCGCCAACATTCATCTCACCTGAGTAGTCAATTATGCATTTAACTATGGTTGATCTCGAATATAAACAGATGATTACTATTAGATATTTAAACAATTTCACAACAAATTAATCACTCGACAACAAATTTCACTCAATGTTTACGGTGAATATTTTCTTAATATGTTTTCTTAAAACTATTAACCATTTCAAAAATAGATTTAATCATATTAACATTTGTAATTAATCAGGTGTGAAGGTTAAAATTATCAAAGTTATTTATGACTTGTCATTTTGCAGTTACTTATTTGTGAGGTTAAAAATGCATAAAAACATCTTCAATAAAAATAATTTACATGAGTTGTTTTTATATAGTTTATAATTTTTACTGGATTGTATTATCATTAAATAATTTATATTCAATGAAATAAAACAATTCATATTAAAAAGTATAATTTATATTTATTTGTTATTTTAAAATAATTAATTTTTTACCCTTAATACATTGTTTATTACTTAAAACAAATAACTAGGCTAATCAACAAAAAAGTACATATTTAGATTATTATATTTTGTATATAATAATTATAATAAACTATATATGTATAATATATAGACCCAGTTAGGAATGATAAAGAAAATTTTCATTACTAATAGATTTGCAACCCACGGATATACCTGGGTCTTTGAATATTTTTTTTTTTTTCATTTTGAAAAAGAAAAGAAAATGAAAGTCCAAAACATAAATTTAAATACAAATTATTTTATTTAATTATAATAAAATAAATTTAAATAAAAATTGTCTTTTGAAAACATAAGTAAAAATAAAAAAAATGCACTCCATCAAGTAAAATAAAATTAAGAAAAAAATCAATTGATATTTTTCTCTTCAACAACCTCAGATTGACTTTCTTTAAATTTGAAGAGTCTAAAAAATAAAATAAATTTATTAAAAATATCTTACTAATATAACTTCCAATTAAAAGATTAATCAAATTAACTCAATATAGAATATTTTTACAATTTTCTGAAAATGGTGAATATCTTCGGGTATGATATAGGGTATCATGATTATAAAAAAAAAAAAATTGTACCAACAAATAACAAATATCTATTTAAGAAACCAATTAAATTTTGATTTTATCTGCTTTTACAAATATTTTGTTATCCCTAAACCCACTTTCTATTAGAGTGTTCAGTTGCATTAGTTGAATAGTATAAAATTGTTGTAAATTTTTAATATTTATGTTCAGATTCTATAAATAAAAAAATAGTTTGACCTAGTAAGTTTAGTAGAATTTTATTAAAGGCTTAAGATCTAATTTCATTTTTTATTAACTTTTTTAACTAATTTCTACATTTACTTGGTGTTTTTATATTTTGATACATTAAATTTTAAAAGTCCCTTTACATTTTAAAAAATCTTCATTGTAATATTTTTTAACTAAAACGTTAATTAAGTTAATAGAATTTATTGTAATTTCTATTAGTCGGATTATTAGATTTAATTAGTTCAAATAATTTTTTTAAAGGATAATTTTTTATTTTTTATTTTTTAAAAATTTAAGATACTTTTAAATTTAATTAAATATTTTAATTAAGCTTAATAAAAAAGTAAGTTGTATTTTTATATTTTTAAAAATATAAAAGGTTACATAAAAAAAATGTTATATATATATATATATATATATATTTTGTTATTTGACTATCTATCTAGTTGCCAATTGCCCTTAACTTACGAAGGAAATCTCGTACCCTTCAAGCATGCACACAAAAGACAGATAATGTTGGTTGTTTCTGGGTTTTGACCAATTCTGTGATTCCTTCTTGGTTTCTTTTGAAACGCTTTATTTTACTTATTTTTATATTGCTTAAGCCTATAATCGTTCTAAAAAAATTTACATTCTGCATCGTTAATATTTACATCTAACTTATAATTACAAAAAAAAAAAATATAAAAGATTTCTTATATTCAATATAAAAAGTCTCTATTCTACTAATTAATGTGAATGATTTTATGTGTGATTTCAACTCTTTTCATGTTTCTCTATTTCTTTAACAAGTATCGAATAAATTTTGTTAAGAAATAAAAAATGGTAATAATTTTTATTTATTTTAAGAGAGTATTTATAATATTTTTATTTCTACATCATATTATATATATATATATATATTTCATTTTTTTTATTTTTTTTATTTCTATAAAATTTTGTAAAAAATTAATTTTTATGTAAATTTTGTAAGATAAAGAAAAATGTAAGAAATCCTATTAAATATGGAAAGGATTAAGTAAATGAAAAATGTATGGTAATCAATGTTATTTAAAATTTAAAAATAACAGTTAAATAAAAATAAAAATATTTAAAAAATAATATAATTAAAAAAAAATGACTAGAATTTTACATTTCTTGTCTAGATCCATTGAAACTCTTGAACTACAGTGGCACACAGATTTGTCCATTGATAAGCTAGTAAAAGATTTCATAACTATGTTGAAGAAATTAGAAATGAAGAGATTTTGTAGAACAGGTAGACCTAGTACTTCAAATTGTACCTGCATATATATAATATTTATGTATATATATTCTACCCTCTGAATTAATTTGCATGTCTCATTACTCTCAGTTAGTTCTCTTATGCTCTTTAGATTTATTCACACTATATATGCTGATAAAGTGTAGTCTCATTCAGGAATGTCCCCTTCAAATTTTGAGACCATATATCAAACTATCATCATACTTATATCATTCACCCTTTTTATTCTGTGGCTAAAAAGCTACCCTAGCTGTTATTAAATATGAACAATAAGACAAAACATAGGGACAAAAATAAAGCAAAATTATTACTATTATTATTTTACAATGACGGTTTAATAATGATTTTAAGTATAATTTATTCTTAATGAGACGAGTATTATTTTATATATATTAATTTAATCATATTTTTAGATGATGTGAGATTTTCAACACATCGCTTTACGTCGAGACTCTTCAATCTCGAATGTGAGACTAGAAATTTATAAATGGTCCGACAATAATCTGAGAAATTTATGAATGATCTAATAGCGGTCAAAGAATGAAAAATTTATAGGTGGTCTGATAATAATCCGAGAATAAGAAATTTATAAATAATCACCTGAGAATCTGGTTAAGATAGACTTTAATATCATATTAATAGTAAATTTTAAGTCTAACTCATTTTTATAAAACCAATACCATAAAATTTGTATATTATATATATATATATATATATATATATTAATTTACTCATATTTACATTAACTAAGTTTTTAATGGAAGATAATATTGTGATAATGAATGTTGAGAAATCCCACATTAATTAAAAATAAAGCTGAACTATAATATATAAGTGAGGTGTAAACCTCATCTTCTGAATTGGTGTTTTGAGGATGAGTTAGGCCCATAATTACTTTCTACATGGTATCAGAACCAGGTTAACAAGATTGTTGAATCTAAATTTAGTCACTTGCTAATATATGTCTAAATTTTTTTACATGATTTGAGAATGACTTCTTGATATGAGGAGAGAGTATTGACGTAAATTTTTTATTCTAAATTAATTTTGAGACAAATTAAGCTGTAATTATTTTTATAACGAATGAGCTAAGTTTTTGATTTTATTGTTATTTTTGGTGTATGATGATAAGAAGATAGATGAAAAAAGTGATTAGACAGTTGTAAATTAGGAGTTGAGATAGTGGCACACAGCAACCACACACTTGTCAGTAGCATTATAATATGATAATTGATATATAACATCCTGAAACATATGCCACTGTTAATGTTAATTTGTTCTAGGTTTCTGGTAAACTCCATAACATGATCCGGATGAGAAGGGAGAACAGACACAACTTGTCTCAAGTTCCGTCATTGTCCATGCCATCTGTTAACTAGCTAGCCTTTTACAATATTATGCATTTAATCTAAATTTACAATAGTAAATATTCTATCAACTCATGCTTATCATAGATCTTCAACATTTTTCTCTCCTTTAACCATCAAATACTTTCTATTTTAAACTATTTTATTCTTCTTATTCAATTTCTGGTAATTATTTAATTGCTGATTATTAAAAAAAGTGATACACATATTACTAAAATTATTAAATAAATATTATAATTATAAAAATTGGATATTTCATGGTGATTTTTTTTCAAATTTTCTGTCTCCTTTTATTATATTTCGAAAATCTTATTAATTTACAATAACAAATATACTTAGTAATATAATTTAAAAAAATAATTAACATAATTAAAAAAAATATTTAATAAATATTATTTATTCCACTTAACTTATTTAATAGATTTAATTTAGTTAACTTGGCGTAACTAGTTTTAGATATTAAATTTTTATTATACGTATGTAATAAAGTCAAATTAATATCAAATAAATTTCAATGAATTTAAATCTTTTATGAAATTTAAAATATTAATAATTATAAAATTTAATTTTGAATCTAAAGATTTTATATAATAAAATAATATATATAAAATACGATATAAATTATATATTATAAATTAATTTTATAAGATTAAATCAAATTTAAAATCTATTATATATTTTTTTATAAATATAAATATCGTTTTATAATTATTTAAAATAAAATAAAATATTATATTAATCATACACTAACACTATTTCATTAAAAGTAGTAAAAATTTTAATATATTGATTGTTATTATATTATAGGTGTGATGTGTAATTCCCAAACTATAAAACTAATAGAAATAAAATTCATGACACCGACGTCATGACGTATGGAAGCTAGTTTTTAATAAGCTAACTTTCTCAGAACAAGTCACTTGTTTAACATACTCAATTCTAAACTGTTTATTAACATTTTTAAGCAACTAGCTTTCTTTACTTAATTAAATTTTATTATATTTAATTAGAATCTCTATAGAATATATTTCTACACCTAATCATAGAATAATTCTAATTCAACATAAATAATTTACTTTCCTTAGACATAATGACAAGTAATCTCTTCCATCATATCATCAAAACAGTGAAACTCTCAACCAACCAAGTCAAAAATGCAAGGAAGAGAGTTGTAATGGTGTTTCATATTCATGACATGGATTTTAAGAAGAGATTCTATTTTTAAAAGAAATTCTATATATAATCTTCTTATATCAAATAAAATTGTTTGATGAATTAATTTAAAAACTCAGAAAAAATAAATTAGATAAGAAAAAAAATGATAGCCTAAAATGAATTAAGATATTTTTTTATTTTATTGGTTTAATTTATGATGTGATTAGATGGGTGAATCTATTTTATAAAATAATAATATTTTTTAAAAATAATAAAATATTATTATTTTACTAATATATATATTATAATTTATATCAAATAATTATATATAAAATTAAAATTTATTTTATTAATATGACTTAAATTTTAAAACTATATATCTTTGTTTTAAAGTTTTTAGAACATAACATAGGTATGACATATAATCAAATTAAACTTAAAAGGATAAATTATTTAAAAGTATATAAGTCAGACTAATAGATATAATTTTTTAAAGTGACACAAATTATATTTAAAACTTTAAATAATTATAATATTTTTTTATTATAGTCAACTTAATATTCTATTATAAAATATATTATTTATGTATTAACGGGAATAGAATACTTTCGAATGCTTGTTTTATAAGTTTTTTTACTTTTAAAATATCTCAAACTTTTGATAATTTATAATAAACACAATAGAATTCGTATATGCAATTACACATTTAAAATAGTATTACAATTTAAACAAAATAATTAAAATAATTATAAAAAATATATATATAGTTGATAATACTTTGTTAGTGTATAGTGAATTTGATTTTAATTTTAATTCAATTATTTTTTTTTTAAATTAAAAATCACTTTTAATATTATAAGAAATTTTTTTTATTATGTATTGAATAAAAAATCAAATAATATCTAAAAGTATCCTAAAATCCACAAAATAAAAATCTTTTATTTATTTTAAAAGGAATAAGTTAGATTCGACTTAATTTTACTTGACAAACTATTTAAAATATTTTGTTAATTTGAAATGAATAGTAATTTTAAATAGGTTATATTTTTATACTTGACAATGATTTTGATTGATTTTAAAAAATATTAAAAATTAAAAATAAAATATATATTTTAATATTTTAAATTATATTAATAAAATTAATTTTAATTATATATACAATTATTTGGTATACAAATTATAATATATATATATATATATTTATTATGTTTTAATAAAATAATATTATTTTATTTTTTAAATATAAATATTATTTTATGTAAAGATGGATTCAAACTTATAATTCCTACGTGTCCTATATTCATTTTAACTATGAGTTAAACGAGTCAGTTTAATTTAAATTATAATTTTTTTTTTATCTGAACTATTTTTTTTGACAATCCTAGATATATCAAATTCTAAAAGTAATGATTTAAAAAATTTGATAGATGAAAATTAAAAAAAATTATAAAAATTAAAATAAAATGCACACGTTTTCATAAAATTTATAAACGATTATCTTATTTTTTATAAAGACAAAAAAAAATTATGAAAAAAAAAATTAAACTAATTTTAAAATAACTAAAAACATATTTAAATTATAAAAAAATATTTATAAAGTCGTAATTGATATTTTTTAAAGCAGAGCTCATTAGTTTTCATTTTTGTTTTCTTTTCCATGTCTACTTTAAGTAAAAGATTAAATTAATGACCTCATTGGTTTTAAAACTATCTTTCAATCTTCAGTTATCTTTTATTTACTTTAAATAATAATTTATTAGTATAATATAATATGTTATATATATATATATATATATATGTAATACAACAGTGTAAAAATGGACAAAATTTACAACTCATGTAATCTTAACTATACAACAATAATTAGAGAAAACGGAAACAACCACTAACAGCGATGATGGCGATGGTGGTGGTGAAATAACATACTGGGCACTGAGACTCGTGAAAGAAGAAACAGCAGAGTGACTGACTGGGAGTGGTGAAATAATAACTTTCAATGTCGGTTATAAATTTAAACGATGTTAAATAAATATTTTATCCAAACGACGTTAAATAAATATTTTATCCAAACGACGTAAAAAATATAGTTATATTTACAATTATGCCAAACAATGTCAATTATATGTATAACCGACTTGTTTGGTAATGTAGAAACCCCAATTTATAACAGTGCAAAGAAATGAAAACACATTATTCTCTTCTATTTGAACCGAAATTAATATTAGACATTAACCAAATTAATGTAATGAATATTAAATTAAGATAAAATCGATAATTAACATATCCTATAAATATAAAAAAGTATTTTAATCATAACTGAAATATATATAAAAGAAAATAAGAACATTTCAGTTATAATTAAAATTAAAATGTATTTGGTTATCATGACATCACTCCAATTTTATTAAATTAAGAATATAATTAAAACATAATATATAAGACCTATTAAATTAAATAATATTTATCATATATATATCTTAATTATTTTGTTTAAATTATATTATTATTTTAAATATTAAAGGATAATTACATGTATATTCTTATTAAAATTAGATAGGAAAACGTAAAAGAAGATTTGTGAAGAGATTATTTTAGATTATTCGATTTGAGTAATTAAAGTTAGCCAAGTAGGAAAAAGAAAAATGAAAGTGATATATTAATTAGATAGGAGTTGAAAAGTAAAGTGGTGGAGATAAGTTGATATTGGGTTTGAGTTGGTATGTGAATGCATGAAAACAGGAATAAGAAGGAGTGTGTCTGTGAAGTGGTGGGGAAGTGGGCCCACTATCCCATTTGAAAGCCTCTATTTTGGGGAGAATGACGTGGTTTTCAATGAAGAAAACTGCCGCCATATTCGTGTTTTTCTAAGCTCCCTTCGTCTCTTTCTCTTTGCAGAGTGGCTTAGTACCACAAAAGTTAGAGACACTTTGGTAAAAGAGCATGCATGAATCAATCCTTTATATCTCATCACCAAAATCATCTTTTGGGACCATACTACTCTACCTTTATAACTTCCCTCAATTTTCACTAATTTTTTTCTCTCTACATTCTATACAACCATTAATATAATCTAATATAATTCATACATAATTCTCTCTCTTCAATACCTAATCAATTATTTTATATATTTATAAAAAGGATACTATCATATCATGGTTCATAAGCTGCAACATTGATTTAACAACTTTGAAACTGGTCCCATGTGGAGGCAGTTTGACCTTGACTGTTTGATTCTTCATTTTGGAAGAGGGTTTTTCAAAATCTATGCTTTTGAATTTCTTTTAATATGAGTAATGATATATATAGATATTGAACAACTTTCATAATCTCATAATCTCTTAAAAGTATTATATATGTGTTTAGTATAAAAGTTTTTATATAAAAAATTTGTTAATCATAATTTACTTACGTTGATTACGATTCCTTAGTAAAATATAATGAGTTTATAGAATTAAATATTAAATATTATTTTAATATGTAAATTAATATATATATATAAAAATGTAAATTTTATTTTATAAATTTTATTTTATAAACAAGTTTTATGAGATTAAATTAAATTTAAAATTTATTTTTTTTATTATTATTATGGTTAAAAAATATTTTGAAAAAAAAAATATATGTTAATATGTATTTTTATTTAAACATTTTGCATCTTGATAAAATTAGATTTCAGGACCACTTTTCCCCTCTTTTCCTCTATACTTTATTTATTTCTCAATCTACCATTTGCATTTTTTTCTTTCTACGTTATCTCTTTCTTAATGGACATTTTTGAGGTGACGTATTCTGTTGAAAATTGCTGAAACTATGATTTACTTTTCTCCCTCCATATTTAATTACAAGCCACTGTTTTAATTCTCTTATTATTTCTATAAATTTTTTTTTCTATCTGTTCATTGAATAAATTCATTTTTGTTAAAATATCCTTCTTTTCTCAGTTCATAAATAATACCTTTTCCGACTTCTATTATAAAGCATTTTAGATAAAATCACTCAAATAAAAAATAATTCATTTTATTAATCTTTCATTTTTACTTTTATTAATATCATTAAATCAATTAATAAAATAAAACTTATATTTATTAAAATTATATCATATTTATATTAAAAAACAATTTTTTTCTCTCAAAGATATACATTGTATTGAAGATCAGAGAGAGTAAAAAGTTATGAATGTCATGAATGGAAGAATTTAGAAAATTTCACTACTAATATGGTCTTTCTATACATTAATAATTTTGAAAATATTATAATTCCAGAAAAAATTTAACATTATTAACTAAATTAATCAGCTTTCTTAATAAATATAAATTAGCTATTAATATCTTATCTGAAACATGATCCAAAACAATCTTTTTGATGAATATTCCAATAGACATCTGAATCCATGCATGATGTTTGATTATTTTATTGGAAACCATGATTACTTTCATAAGGTTGTTATGCAAGTTTCTCAAAAATAAGCATTTCTCTTCCTTGAAGACTAATGCATTTTTCTACCCTCATGATTGTTGAGAGTTAAAAGAATGAATTTCAGGCAAATTCATGCAACAATACACTTCACCAAGCACAAATCAACAAAAGAAAAGTGAAATAAAAGTTAGATCATTGTATAAAATCATCAACAAAAACTAATTCTACCAAATTGATTAACAACAAAAAGTGAATACTAAAAATGGGTTATAATTTATTCTTTAGAATTCATATAACTTTTTGATAAATATTTTGGAAATCATCATAATATTCACTATGACAGTGAAGCAATGCTTATAGGAAAAGAAGAAAAAATTGTAAGTTATTATTATCTTTCAACTTTAATCTTCATTTATTAGAGATATATTGTAATTTTCATTTTCTGACACGTGTCTTTATGATTTGAATAAACTATTCTAATTATATTATCTTTAACTAGTTATTTATCAAATAGCATCATTAAGTTTTTATCTAGTTTAAATTTATTCAACCAATTAACAAGTGTAGTAAAATATTTTCAAATCAAACATTAACATAATTTTTTATTAATTAAGTTAATTTTAAATGCTTATATTTATTCATATGTTTTAATTAATTTTTTTATTACACACAATGTATTCTGTTTAATGTTGTAGAAAAACACAACTTCACTCGAAGTTGTGTCTCTATATGACTTTTCCTTTTTTGCTTTTTTTTTTTTTTTTTAAATTAATAATAATTATTTCTAATTTTATATATATTTTTATCTTCGAATATTTTTAAAAAATAATAATAATTATTTATAAATTTTTTTACCTATAAATAATAATAAATATCTTAGTTAAAATAAAATATAATTAATAAAAATAATAATAAAATTTTTAATTATCTACCCTATTTAAATATTTATCAAAATTAATAATAATTATCTATAAATATATTTATGTAAATAATAATAATAACAATAATAAAAAAAATTATTTATCATATTTTTAATATTTCAAAAAATTAATAATAATTATTTATAAAAAAGTAAAAATTGTACTACAATTTTATTTTAGACTTGTTGATGAGAATTTTATTTTATTTTAGATTTGTGACGTGAAATTGTGTTTTCATAACACAATTTATTTAAATATGTAATATTTTAAAATTTTATCTATTTTAATAAAAAAAAATATTATCATCAAAATATATAAAGACAATGAAAATATCTTGTACAAACTTTCAAATTTTGTTGGATATTTTTTATAGAGAGAGAAAACTATTATGATGTATTAAGTGTTATTTAATGTATTTTAGGAATTTCATCTCTTTAATAAAGATAAAATAATTTATTTATATTTGTGGTATCAAATTTTGAAGTTTTGTGTATTTATATAAAGATAAGTCTTTTGATAGTTTTGTAACTAAGAGTTTGTGTATTTACTTGAAATTAGATTTTAATTTTTTTTTAAATAATAAAACAATATAGTATACTCGAAAAATTTAGATATAATTGACATATCCTTTTTTATATCCTTTTTATATGTTTGTACTCATAAAGATTAAGATATTATTAGTACAGTTATAAATGAAGTATCATATGATTAGACATACTATTTATAAAAAATATTAAATATATTTTAATACTCGATAACATCAAAATTAAATATTTATATAATCTATTAACATGATTGAGTTGGAGTAATTTTGAGATAAATAACTTTATGGAAAATGCATAAAAAAAGTCAAAACTCATAAAAGAGTTTTGTATTCATTTTATAATTAGATAAACCATTTATCAAAAATCTTAAATATATTTTAGTACTTGTTAACGTCAAAATTAAATATTTATGTAGTCTATTAACATGATTGAGTTGGAATAATTTGAAGATAGATAACTTTATGAAAAATGCGTAAAAAAATCAAAACTCATAAAAGAGTTTTGTATTCATTTTATGATTAGACAAATTATTTATCAAAAATGTTAAATATATTTTAACACTTGTTAACGTCAAAATTAAATATTTATATAATCTATTAACATGATTGAATTGGAATAATTTCAAGATAGATAAATTTCTGAAAGACGCGTTAAAAAGTCAAAACTCAAAAAAGAATTTTGTATTATTTTTTAAAATAGTTGTTAATTCTAAAAGAGAGTAAACATTACAATATTTTCATTTAATACAAATTTTTTTTACTATTAATTAGTACTTAATTTATAAATAAGAATAAAAATTGTGATTTTTATATTTAATTTCTTTTGCAAAACAAATATACAAAATTAAATATTTATAATATAATTGTTATATTTCTTTCTATAGTTTGGTTAGAGAGAAAACAAATTATTTTGAATCTTTTGCTTGGTTTAAGTTTTAGAAGGAGAGAGAAATGAAAGAGAGCAAAATCTTCTTTTATACAATTTTAACTTCCCTATAACATTAATGAGATTTGGAAGGTAGGAAAAAAAAAACTTAATTGTTTTAAATAGTTTGACTAAAATATCCTTATTATTATTTTGAAATACAAAATTATCTTAATTTTATTTTAAATATATTATTTATTTCTTCTTTATTTATGTCATTCTTCCATATTCTTCCATTCACACAGTCAATCTTTGTCGTTCCCAACCTACTAAAGTTTTAGTCAAGAAGTTGCCCTAGTTGTCGTCCTCTTTTCTCTTCAACATCACCAATGTCTAATTATTCTTCATCGTTTTGTTTTTGCTTTAAGGTAAAATCCCATACTTTATTACATGATATCTTTCATTATTGTGCATATATTTTAATCTTGTATTGGTATTCTTTGGTAAAATTCCATACTTTATTACATGATATCTTTCATAAGGATAAAAATATAAATTAATTTTAAAATCTTCCTTTTCCCCTTGTGAAACAAACGAGCATAGGGTTATGTTCCTTTTCCTTCCCATCCATATTTGAATAAAAAAAATATGTAATTAAAATTTTTATGTCAAAGAAGATGCATCGAAGATGTATTGAAGATGGTGTATTTTTTCTTCCGGCAAATGAATGACTTGTATTTATTTCGATAATTCTCATTTGTGTTTTCAGTGTCATTTTTTTTTAGTTGTATTATTTATCTTTATTATTCTTTAGTGTCTTAGGTTATTTTATTTTGGGGATAAATGAGTTTATTGATGTTTAATCTTTGAATGTATAGGAATTATAATTTTGTTCTAAAGATATTTTTGGCTTTTTTTTTGTAAGTATCAAAATATTAGGAAAAATACTTTGTGAAATATTTGAATAATTTGAAGATTTTATTCAAGACTTCCTCAGAAGAGTATTTGAATGCTTGAGAGAGTTTTCAAATACTCATTTTTCATAATATTCAAATATTCAAAATACTTTCTTAGTAGAGAAATGTCAACTAAACATTCAAATGCTTAAACAATATTTAAATACTAATTTTTTTTTTAAATTAGATATAAATATTCAGAAACATAAAAATATATATATTCAAATACCATAAGTGAAAATTATTTGAATACTTCTTTAATACAAAATTTGTTTGGAAAATAAGAAAAGGTGTATGAAATTCATATTTCATTATTTTCATTGATTTCTTAAATTTGTGGGTTTTTAGGTGAGACATCCCAATCTTATAAAGTGAGACAATTTTGTGTGTAAATTAAGATTATAAAAATAACTATCAATAAGATTGATTGGAGGCTACATGCAACTCTGAAGTAGTATAGTGAAATAAATACTTTTCATTCTTTTAAATATTTATCTCTCTAATTTTTTTTAGTTAATTTAGTTTTAGTTGACAATTGATCTAATCATGATTGTGGGTAATTAAATTACTCAGGATTGTATTTAATTAGATAAATATTCTTGTACTTATCAATATATATTATTTGTCCTATTTTACTTAGAAATTTTACTACACATATTTTAGTCTATTCATCAATTGTGTTAAGTTTCATTTTGAAAGGACAAATACAATCTATAGTTAAACTTTAGTTACCTTTTTGTAAAAGTAGATTAGTTTGAAGTGAAGCATTGTAGATATTAGTTGACCATCTCCATGGACATAAAAAAGTTATGTTACACATTATTGAGATTGTACAGATCATATATTACCAATAAATTATATTTACAAAGGATTTCACATTTTGATGAGAAACTCTCTTAGAAAATAAAGGTTTTGGATTATTCCTGGTACAATCAGAAATCAAGTTTGACAAGGTTAAAAATAAAGTCTGACTTGGTTAGTTGGCAGATTGGTACAGTAAAAAACTTGACTCTCGTTCAATCCCAAGTTTATTGGCAAATCTAGAAAATTCATTGATCACTTTGAAATTATATTGAAGTACCTTGAAAACTGTTTGAGTAGAATCCTAAAGACATTCTTGTTAAGGGATTTAGCTTAAAATATAAAGTTATGATAGTTCTGCTCTTTGTCAAAAACTGAACCTTTTCAACCAACTTGTTGTACATGAAGTTTTTCCAAAAATTGCTTGAGCACTTTTTTTTAAGGTTTGAAAGGAAGGTTTGAGTCAAAATAACCTGAAAATGGTTCAAGAGAAAATGAAAATGACTTGATAGTAAATTTATTTTTACAATGTTTCTAGTAGTGTGCCTTAGTCATAATTTAGCTTTTGTGATTTTGAAGTTTTTATGGGTTTCTTTAGTGAGTTATGAGGGGAAAATAATGTGAGAAAGATGATGGTGAAGAGAAAACTAGAAAAGGGATTGAGAATTAGATGGTTATTGGATGATTCTTGGTGAGATTTGGTTGTGTTTCTTTGAATCTTGGATAATTCTTGGTATGATTATGGCTTGACTTGAATAGGAATGAATTGCCAAGGAATTCTAGATGGTGTTTGATGGTGGGAAATGGATGGCTGTGGGGATTGAGATTGAGGTTGTGAATGGAAGATGGAATGGAGGAGGAAAACTTGACTTATCTTTTAGGATATTACTCACCTAGTGGAAGACTAAAAATGGTTTTTGGACTAAGCTAAGATTGGATGAAATTTTTAAAGTTTCTATGGATATGACGTACTAAAGAAGAGCTCTTGAAGGAGCACTACTTGAGATATGACACAATCAAGATAAGAATACTCCAACGAAGGAGGAACACTCACTCTCTCATGCAAAAGTCACTCTTCAATTCAATATGCTTAAAGTATTATAAATATACATGAATTTTCCTTTTATAGAAATAGTAAAAGGTAAGGGATGCTTGTCAAACCATACCCATTATCTTCCATACTAAACTTAAGAAGCTAAACAAGCTAATTAGGCCTATCCTAATACATTTTCCAACCCCAAACAAGGACTATTATAAACAAAATTATTTTATATTTTCTTAAAGTTGTTTTCTTTTTAATCTTTATTTTTACTTCTATTTATTTTTTATTGAAGATCTTTTAAAGTAAATATCTCTTGACCAAAATCATATCACATTTCATCATCCTTAAGATTTAAGTTTCTTAAGATTGTAAGTAAATTTACTTTTAAAAGATTTTTTTTTTTATATAAAAAAGCTCATATTAATTTTTTGGTAAAATCTTTTAAAACACTCAATTGATCTCCTCTTAACTAACATTAATTCATCTTCTCTTTATATTCCTCCTCCCTTAGCATCTGTTCTACCCCTCTTAAATTTAGATAACAACAAAATGAATGTGTCCATGTAGCATGTATACAACAAAAAAAACTGAATCAACCATGAAATTTGTTCTTGTAGAAAAATAAAAATAAACAACAACAAAGTCAAGATTCTTGCAAGATACAAGATCAATTTTAAGGAGAGAAAATTCAAGTAATTTGGAGAAGAAAATCTAGGGTGAAGTTAATAATAAAAGAGACACAAGCTCATATGAAACAATTTATAATTGAAATTTTTTTATTAATAATAATATTGATTTTGTTACGGAAACAAAGAAAGAAGAAGAAAATATAGTTATTGAGCAAACAAAAATGAAAATAGTTTGGAGGATTTCAAGGAATTAGAAAAAGTGAAATCATCAAAAGTCTACAAGATTTGTGAGTACATACTAGTGCTTTTTATGTTTTAGGCAAACAAGGTTGGGGAAGAAGAGAGAAGTCATGAAATAGATGAAGGTTTTAAATGGATTAATCTAAAAGAAGGAAATAACAAAGAGGAGGAGACTTGATTTCAATAAGTTGTAACAGAATCACAAAGGAAAATATTCATTGTAGAGATGTGACTAGATATAGGGAGAGTTATAATCAAGTACTAATTTTTTTATGGGATATAAAATATTTACAATCAATGACAAAATTAACAAATTTTTTATGGTCTTATTGATAGAGTAATTTCGTTATCTTTCAATATATCACAATTTATATAAGTAATTGTATATAAATATTTTAAAATAGAAAAATATTATAATAATTTTTTTACAAGAAGGATGAAGTACTTGTCTCCTTACATGTTACATGACCGTAAATTTTAAATTTTTTATTTAAAAAAAAATTAATATACAAATAAGACTTAATTTTAATTTAGATCATAAATAATATTTTATTTAGATCATAAGTAATATTTTATTTAATTTTATATTTACCACATTTATATATTTTATATTTTTTAGGAATAAATTTAAATTATTTTTTTTAAAAATTTTATGAATTTTATGTTTCTCCTTTCATAAACTTTATATATTTTTTTATCATTTATTATATTTTAATATAATTAATGGATCGTGAAATTTTATTTTATTTATAATAGTTAATACGTTAGTTTTTTATTAAAAAAAATACTCAATCATAAATTAATAAAATTTAATATGCATAAAAAATGTTAAATGAAGAAAATAATAACATTTACTTGATATTTCGATGTCTCCATTATAATAATTATTTAATATAGAAGTGTTAATTGAAATTATTATAAATAAATGATGAAAAATAATTTTCTTATAATTAATCTTTGAATAAGTTTATCCTTCTCTTTTCTTTTTTTATAAACCTATTACAATAATTATTAATTACGGTATTTATCTTAATTAAAAATCAATAATAATAATATTTTTTTGTAAAGAATTTGTATTTTTAATATGATAGAAAATCCATGGAAATGGGTAAAAGCCATTCCTTAGCACAAGGCAGAAGGTACCTTTTGGTGTCACATTCATAGGAAACATGGCACAACCAACTATTGTGATTTTATTTGCAGGCACACACGTGGGGTTGGTTACTTTCTCTCTCCATGGACTAAGATCACACAAGAAAGTAACTTCTTTTCTTTCTTTCTACCCTTAACGTTCAAACTAGTACAAAGGACGAGGTTCAAACTTCGAAGACAATTCTCAGCATTGAAGCTCAAACAAATGCTTTTTTTCGTTGGTTCTTGAAAAGAACCCCTTTTTGGATTTCCAATAGAGTAAAACAAAGAACAAACGGACGAATCATAGCCTTTGCCACACACATCAAAAAATAATAATATATATGAATCAAGGGGCACATGAGATTCTATTCCATTCTCCCTTTTGACTGTTTCCTTTTTATCTCTTTTCTATTTATTGTTTCTGAATTTTTCATTCCAATTTCTTGAGTAGGGAGGACCCTACTCCCTATTTCCACCTATTCCTATTTCTCTGTCGCCTCTTCTATTCTTTTCGAAACAATCAAAACTTGTTTGGTATATATGTCAAGTTTTATGGTTCTTTGGAAGAGAAACTTTAGACCCTTTTGTTGCAGACAAGAGTAAGAGTTCTCAGTTCTACCAGGATTATCCAGGTTCCTTTTTCTGTTTTCCTTTCTCAGTTTATGTTCCTTCTCTGGAAATACCCTGTTGGATAATTGATGCTTCAAGGGCATTGCATGACAAGTTGACTTTTGTAAGAATCACATTTTCAATTTATACCCCTTTTCAGGGGTGGCAATGTTTTCTGAAATGACTGAGATTTTCATCTTCAATGAAGGCCATTTTTGTGCTGATACTGTTCTGATTTGTTGGATTTGGGTTCATGGCTAAGATTTAATACTTGTTGCATTGCTTTGAACTTCTTAATGTTTTTGGGGCATTTGTGAATTCTTTCTTTTCCAATTTGGATCATACCTCGTGTGTTTGCATAATCTGAACATGTCAAGTTTTCTTTTGGTTTGAATGCTGAGATGCCGGTTTTCTTGTAAATAGTTACCAGGAAATAATTATGCAATGGGTGTTGATTCATTTCTTGTGATCTCATACTCTGAGTGCACTAATTTACGTGTCTTCCATCTCCCTTTTATTGGAATTTAGATGGACAACGAATTTGAGGAAACAGTTTCAGACATGATGCCAAGCAATCGGCAGAGGAAAAAGCAGGTTTCTTTCTTTCTTTCTTTTCTTGAAAATATTATTTAATTTGCCTTCAGTTTAATTGTAAACATTTTTTTTTTTGCGTTTGTGTGTGTCTCTTGTTCACTGTCATGAAGTATTTAATGTATGACACTCTGGAAACTCTCAAGTCATGTGACTATGTATTGGTTCTACAATGTTTATGTTTATTTCAATAACTTGATTAAATGTTGACTCTTTTTCTGGCAATTATTCTTGTGTGAATGTGATTTCAGTCGTTTCTGTGGAAAGTTTTGGCCATGAGAGAGAGAAATGGAAGGACAATGGAGAGAGGTTCAAATTATTCCCTTGGTGAGTTCTATAGAAATTCTCTCTGTTTTAACTAGATAGAGGTTGGCAGCATTACACAAAATTCTGGCCTTGTATATGAAGATGTGAAAAAGATAGATAATGTTTTTCAATTATGGTTGATTTCACATATACATTGTTAATTACTTTTGGTTATTATTTTGGAGATATCATTCAGCATTTCAATATGCTGTCTTTCCTGAAAAGGTGGAATCACTACTATCCCATTAAAGAGAATATTTATTGGAATCACTACTTTTCTGTTGAAGAGAATATATATTACTTCTTTATTTCCCTTTGACTTAAACCTTTTCTTCTTTCATCTTTTGTATAAGCACGATGTTTATAGAATCCCATCTTAGTTGTAAAGATTAGGAGATGAGCTGGTCTAACTGATAACTGAAAGTTCAGAGGGGCAACAGGGAACATCCCAAGTTTTTTTAATTGCAAGAATGTTCATACTTGTGTTTCAGGTGGTGAATAAATGAAGCAAGTTGAATGGAATCATTTTTCTTTTTCACCGTTTCATCTTGGCACAAAATATTTTATCTTACTGTTGAGAGATAATAAGTGGGTACATATACCTTTCTTGCTTAGCAATATGTATTATATATCAGTGGTTGTTAGAGCTTATCTTTCCATTTTTCCTTTTGGAATGATTTTTTTATTCTAGAATTGTAAAAAATTACAGATTAGAAGTTTATGGCTTCATTGACTTGTAAATGGTAATATAAAGTTGAGCATCTAGTGGTTTGTTCCAAATTTGAGAATATATTAAAGTACAACCTTTGTTATCCCTAATGTATCCTTATCTTGACTTTTACTGTATGTACATTCTAGAGGATGAAAGAGCAATAAAACCTCATGCTTTACATGTTTCAGAAACACCATTCTAGAGGTTCTTCTTGTCATGATAACTTTGACCAATCTCTAGTTTTCCTTGTAGATGCACTTTCTGATCCATCCATTGAAAATCTAGGCTCAGAACCTTCTATGTCTTCTACTGAAGCAGTTCAAAATCTCAGGTATTTGTACGAAGAATTGGTTTTTTTTTTCTTACAAAAGAAAATACAATATTTGGTGACCAGATTAATGATCCTAGTTATTTGCTTGTAGAGTTTTTGCAGCAACATGGAATGTAGGAGGGCAATGCCCCACTCTGAACCTTGATCTAAGCGATTTTCTTCAGGTTCGAAATGAACCAGATATGTATGTTTTGGGGTATGCTCTCTCTTTCTCTCTCTCATACTTCTGATTTTAATTAATGAATAAGATTTGTCAACAAAGTTGCTCTTCTTTTAAGGGAGTTAACTAACTACCCTTCGTTTCTTCAATTTGTCAAAAAGAAGGTCATTTATCACTTTGGATTTTAACTTCTGACCTTTCAGACTTTCATGAAATAAATTTATTTGCACTGTTTGCCGTATGCCAATATAGTTTGGGGCATGTGCTTTGAATGATGGGGAGTGCTTTGTTAGGCAGAAAAGTAGTCTAATTGGAGACTGCTGCTTTACCAGTTTGCTGAACTAAAAGGGAAAAGAAAAAACTTAGTCTAAGATTGTATAAAAACTAATATTTTCTAAAGAGATTTTTCAGTAAGCTACTCATTCTATCTCTTCAAGATAATCTAAAAGCTTATATTAAAGATGTGAACATTTTTCAAAAGTGAAATTTTTATTAGCATAAAGAAAGTGAGTCTTTTAAGAAAGAATCCTTAAACAAACTCACTCTAATTCACAATATAATATATCTTTCTCCAATTTTTCAGCTTTCAGGAGATTGTCCCTTTAAATGCTGGAAATGTGCTGGTATTAGAGGATAATGAGCCTGCTGCAAAATGGCTTGCCTTAATCAACCAATCACTCAATGGTCCTTCAGATTTGGCTACTAATGGACTAAAACCAACTGCATCTTTTGGCGGACCATTGTTCTTCCAAAAGCCTTCTTTGAAGAAGATTAAGAAAACTTTCAAGAAAATAAATGGAAAAAGGCTAAAAAGTTGTAACTGTGTTCTTGAAATGGAAAGGAAGGCTGGTAAGGATTTCTGTTTTCGTTGTCAAGAATCAAACTTCAATTCGGATGATTCTTCGACTGAAGAGGAGGATGAAAATTTCCCAATTCCTGTTGCCTTGGCTTCTAGTCAGATGAAATATAGTCTTGTTACCTGTAAGCAAATGGTTGGAATTTTTGTTAGTGTCTGGATGAAGAGGGAACTTGTTCAGTATGTAGGCCATCTCAGAATATGTTGCACTAGTCGTGGGATCATGGGTTGCCTTGGGAACAAGGTAGTCTTACGAAGCTTTATTCTATTTCATCTAACTTAAAGTTCATACAAAGTACAAATAGAAAACATTTTTTTGACATAAAGTTGTAGTTACAATCTACATTACCATGCTTGTTTTGTGGCAGGGCTGTATATCAGTGAGCATGTCTTTTTATCAGACAAGTTTTTGCTTTATCTGTAGTCATTTGGCATCTGGAGAGAAAGAGGGTGACGAGCTTCGCAGGAATCTTGATGTCATAGAGATTCTGAAGAACACTCAGTTTCCAAGGATTTGCAAGACCCCACATAGTAGGATGCCTGACAGAATCTTAGATCACGAGTGAGCATCTTTTGAAACTAATTACGAAGAGTTTTAGTGAAAAAATTTCTCAAGTGCTTAATGACATTAAGTAATTTTCATATCAATGGTCTCAAATTTTCTGATTATGTGGGAAATGTTTTCTCCAGCCGAATCATATGGTTTGGGGACTTGAATTACAGAATTTCTCTGAGCCATGATGATGCAAAAAGACTTGTGGAAAAGAAGGACTGGCCAGCTCTTTTTAACAAGGATCAGGTAGTTTCTTTTGTCTGATAATGTTGTGCTGATTTGAATATCATACATATATGTTGCCATTTGGTTATTTGAAAAGTTCATCCATGCCATTGCTGTTGATCATCCAAGTTTTCATTATTGTCACCTAGAGAATATCCAAGTATAATGTTTTGCTCAAAAAAGGAAAATTATGAACCATGAAATGGAAGATATACTCATAATAATCTTCTGAAAATTTAAGTGGAGTTCCATTTGAGTGCCTCTGTTTTTGTAGTGACTTCTAGTTACGTTTCTGATTATGATGAATTGTGAAATGTCTTCTTTTCACAGCTTAAAATGGAAAGGGAAGCAGGTCGTGTATTCAAGGGGTGGAAAGAGGGAAAAATCTACTTTGCACCTACTTACAAATATGCCTTCAACTCAGACACTTACTACGTTGAAGGTGTAAAAGTTTCAAAGAACAAAAGGAGAACTCCGGCTTGGTATGTATCAGTTTGAAGAATTTAAGATATTCTCTTCTAATATATATTAAATTTGGTCCTTGAACAATTTTACTTGCATTACTTTGGTCCCTAAAAGTTTCTATCTAATTCAAATTTGTCTTTGAAATTGTGAACTTGCAAACAATTTCACCCTACCAAAATTTTTATACATAATGGTTTGTAATCACACTGTCAGTGTATAACCTATTTTCTCTTTGTATAGATAGAAACTTTTAGGAACCAAAACCACATAAGTATCATCATTTGGAAACCAAATTTCATATTCACTCTCTTTCTTTCAAATCTAAACAATGGAGAATATTGCAGGTGCGACAGAATCTTGTGGCATGGAAGGGGAATACATCAACTTTCATACGTCCGCAAGGAATTTAAGTTCTCAGACCATCGACCTGTTTGTGCAACATTTAATGTAGAAGTTGAGGTTATGTTCAGGGGACAGAAGAAGAAAGTTTCAACTTACAACTTTCAGAACATTGATGATCTTGTATCCACAAGAAGTCCATATTATTCTTGAAAATTCGTAAGTTACCAACCAAATTTTATTATGTGATATCAGAACGAGAGAAGAATGAATCTTGACACTAGCATGGTGTTTGTTGCAAGAGAAAGAATTTGACCACTGTAAAGTGCATTTTTGCAGTTTAGAGAGTAAAGTTATTGCTAATGAATTCTGTTTCTGAGCATTGTTATGGCATTGGATAATAATTCATAAACTAAGACAAATGTAGAGTTTCTTTGAACAAGTTTCTGGAGAAACATTTCTAGGAGAAAAAATTAAGAGAAAAATGAAATGAAGTTTTTTATATACTATTTTTAGTCTATAGAAAAGTTCATTTTTATCTTTAAGGTAGAGAAATTTGTTCAAACATATTTCTAATTTTATCTTTTGTAATCTTGTGCAAATCAATGTAAATAGATGAGAAGAAGCTAGTGAGAATATTGAACTGTTCCTTTAATGTGTAAACAGGTACATTGGTGCACTAACAAGTATGATTGCAAAAGTGAACAATAAATATCAAAATTTTGCTTGCAGTTGAGGGTGAAGAAAAGTTTGAAGGTTTTGGAATGCATCAAAAAACTTGTTGCATCCAAAATAGAAGAAGCTATGAAAATGTAATAAAAATGTTATTAGAATAATTTTTTTTTTGTTTTTTTCTATAGAAAAGGAAAAACAAGTTTCTACTAGCATATGTACTGAGAACAATATGTCAGTGATTTATTTTTGGGCCTATAGGAACTAGGCAGTGGTAGATTGAGGGAACCAGCTCCTCATGTAAGTGAAGAGCCTGGGTTATATGAAATGAGTATATAAGAAATATATATATATATATATATATATATATATATAATGTTTCTAATATTGCTACCAAGTGCTAACCAAGAGAACATTGTTTCACTGTATAATTTAGAATGTTTTATATATTTAGGAATATTTTATACAGAGAAATGTTATTCTTTTAAACATGTTTGATTGGTATTTAATAATTTTAGGCAAAAATAATTTTATTTAATCTCAAAATTGAAAAATAAAAGTAACTAAATTAGAAGATTGTAGTGTACGTAATTAATTAATTATTGTTCTTTAAGTTTAAAATATTCTCAAGAGAAGACTCTGTTTCAAGTACTTTTTGCAAGCATTGATTGAGAGTTAACTAGTTCTTATTTTCTGTTTTAGTTATCTAATTACTTTTCTAATTTTTGAACTTGCTCATTTTTCTTTATATTAATTTATTAAATTAGGGTTTTTCATTGTTTATAACTAATAATTAATAATAATTTTTCGGTTTTGTTACACTTTTAAGATGGGCTAAATTTTAAGAGACTGTTAAAACTATAAAAAATTATGAAAAGATCAAAGTAAAATAGAATTTACTGGAAAAATTTTAATTACATAAAAGTAAAAATAAAAACATAATATTAATATATTGAAGTTTTTGTCAAACTTATCAAATCAAAATTAAATTTTATTAATTTATTCTTTTTTTTTAATATATAAAGGTAGAACAACTGTTTGAAAGTATTTAAGCAATGTCTTTTTTTATACACAGACAGAAATTGAAACTCTAAAAATGTATTTAAATAATCTATTTATCTAGCAACTATGTTAATCGTGTAACTTTTAAATTAATGTGTTTAATTTGTTCTCAATTATATCATGTTTATCATTATTTATGGTTTATGTTATTATTAGTACGCAGCATTAAATTTTTTATTTTAATCACAGTTGCACTAAACAATTTTTTATGACCGTGTTATTATTAATGAATAAAATAAAATGTTGGAGCTGTGATAATTTATTTATTTCTTCTGAATTGTTGTACCCGCAAATCTCTACATTGGGCCATTGTATTCACATTGTGGTCCATTATGGCCTCATGCTCGTTGTTTCTCTTTCTATTGGGCTTCTTTCTCGCTGGGCCTAACCAATGTTGGTTGATTGTCTATTTTCTCTTGTTGTTGGAACATTTTTGTTTTATTTTCTCAATTTCGAAAACTAATATTTCTGAAATATATGAAAATGAATTTTAAAATTTTTAATTATATTAATAGTTCATAAAAATTTGAAGTGATTTTTTTTTATATTAGTCTCATAAATTAGAAAAAAAAAACTGTCTCAAAAAATTATATTTGATAGACTAAAATATGTGTTTAAATTATTTTAATTGTTAAACAGTAAATTTATTAAACTTTTAAGTCATAATGTTTAAATTTCTAGAGATAAATATTTTTTTTTAATTTGACAGACCAAAATCAAACCATTCAAAATTTTAGGAACTAAAACAATGAAATCATTTTTAAGATATATAACTATGTAGTTTTTCTTTGTGTATGATATTTTGAAGCTTTACTCTATCATTTTTTTTAATGTTTAAACAAATTTATTTATAAGAATCTCTAGAAAAATAGTAAGAAAAATATAAATGAACTTCTCCATATATATTAAAATTAAGTTATGAATAAATTATTTGTACCATTTCTAAATTATATTTCTAAATGTAAAGAGTTAGTAAAGAGTAGTTAAATTTTGAAGTGTATAAATAGAACACTAAACATTTCATTCTTCATTATTCAGTTTTACCATTTCTCTAAAATTTCCTTTTTCTAAATTTTCTAACTTCTCTCTAAGATCTCTCACTCATTTCTCATCCTTTTCAAAATCCAGGTATATCACTAGGAAACTTTTGAAGAATAAAATACTTTGGACCAATTTGAATATCCATTTAATACTCTATTTTGCAAAGAAGGTTAGGTTGGGTGACTGTTTTGGGCATTTTGGGACCTCCATGCATGTGCTTTCTTTTGCTTCCATATGGTTCCATGTTAGGTTAGGTCCATAGTAATGTGTTTGATTTAATGATCAAGCACTTACAAAGCAAGTTAGAGCACTTGAAATTTTGCTCAGAGGTGGCGGCAGTGCACTGTTTTAAGAACCCCTTTAAGGTAAGGGAAATTAGTAATCTCTAAGATTCTATAAAATTATGAGTACTTTATTTACTTTGGGAAGAAATTTGTTCTTAAATTGGTTCTCTCAAACTAGTAGTGTGCTGGAATTGTTGCATAAGTTTGCAATTTGGGAATTTTGCTGTTGTAAGGCTCCCTTTTAAGTGCTGTTTTGTTTAATTTAAAATGCACTGTTTGAGATGATGAAATTGATGATGTGTGTAATGTTTGGATTTGATGACTAGAACCCTAGTTTGATGTGGTTGTATAGACTGTATGTGTTGAAATATAATTTGAATGTGTGGTAAAGTTATAAATTGAATGAAATTCTCAATTTGGATGCAAATCTGTAAAATTGGAAATTTGATGATTTGAGTTGATTTTGTGTTGTAATTTAATTGGATGTAGTATTAACACCTGACTGAATTCACTTGGATGAATGTTGTAATTGTCATCAAATTTTGCGTGGTTTATTAGTGGAATGTATAAATCTGAATGGATTGATAGTAAATGAATTTTGATCTGAGTTATGAGCTTTGAGGACCACCTTAAGTGACTGCATTATGTAGAAGAATCATTTGAATCCTTTGATCCCTTGCCTATGAAATCCAATTATAACTTGTATTTTAGTACTCTTTGAAGATAGAAATGAGTCAATGGATCAAAGAGATTCAAGTTGAATCCTTTGCATAATTTCTATACTGCATAAAATTTGCTGAACATATTGGTCTTGTTCTAGAATAAGAAAATTGTATTGAATTCCAGGACTGATAATGTGTTAGATGAATAATAGTATATGATTGGTAATGAGAAACATGAATTGGCACTGAGGTCGTGTGACTCCTAGATAGGAGGTTTTATTTCTTGAATATGAAATGGGCAAGAGGCTGTGTAGTTCATATTAAGAAGAAGTTTATTATTATGTGAATGAAATGTGACATGTGATAGTTTAGTGCGTATGGATCTAGGGATATGTCATAAGGTATCTAGACCTCATGTGGATCAAGGTCATATAGACTAAGACCACATGTGGTGAGAGGTCGATGGAGGTTCCGTCAGTTGTTCTGAAAAGACAACTAGATGGGACTACCTTAATGTGGTGTTTGTTATGAGTAGTGAGGGGATGACGTTGAGGTGAAACAGACTCAGTTAATCGGTCGTGATAAGACCCGTGATCCTATCTTTGATATATGGATGGCGTTGAGGTGAAACAGACTCAATTAGTCTGTAGTTATAAGACCCGTGGTCCATGTTTCGATACATTAGGTGGTAGCCTTAGATATCTGAGATCCATACAGTCTTCCAGAAGGCGTTAGTCTTTTTTATGATTATGAATTTTATTATGTGTAAAGTCTTAGGTAGGTCCTTACACTTGGATGAGATTGTGTTGAATGTCTTATCTATTTTATAAATTCATGTATGCTTTTTTTGTATTACTAGCTTACCCTACTTTGTTGTGTTGTGTATTTTAACTGCTATGATCGTGTATTTTGCATGGGAGTAGATGTCAGGTTTGGAGATGGTTCATTAGTTGGACAACAGTAGATGTAGGGCGATTGTAGCTGGAGTTAGAAATATTAAGGGATAAAAAATGTAATATATATCTTAGGGTCATATGTAGTTTTCCCGAACAATGTAATAAAATTAGTCCCTTTTAAATCTTGAAATATTATGGAATGTATTAGTATAAATTAGTATTTTGGGTATGTTACATTTAATGGTATCAGAGTAGTTGAGTTCCTTAGAATGACCTAGGGTTTTGAGTTTGTCTTACTAGTTGAGCGTTATAAGTTGTTTCTTAGGTTGATTTTGAGGGAATGAGATTTGTTATGTTTTATTGTGCAACTGTTTTGTATAGTTGTTTGATATGATTTAAGAAATTTGAATATGTTATTGTAATTTAGCTTCTCAAATTTTCTTATGATATCTAAGTTAAGGCTTAGACCTCACAAGATGTTTTCTTTCCTCTTTAGAGATAAGTTATTGGCTTATTTGGAAAAAAATGATTTTGTGTAATTTTCATATCAAGTAGGCGGAGTGTTTAAAGGAAGAAATTAAACTTGATAGAGTATTGAAGGTGCACACTCAAGACTCGGTCAAAGATTGATTTTTTTCTTAAACTGTTATAATTCTTATAGTTTAGTGAAAGGTTTGTGTTTCTTTCATTGTAAAGAGCTTAAAGTGTTACTTGAATTCTAGAGCGACACACTCCTTTATGTCAGATGTTTGTGTTGATGTAATGAGTTTGGTTGTGCAAGGGCTGCCCTTTGTTTTGTAGTTTCTACACTAGCTTTTAGTAGGATGAAAGTATCTTGAGTTGTGTCTAATGTCCAGTTAGAGTGGAGGGACACAGATTCAAGGTGAATCTGGTTCACTTATCTTTCCAAACCTAGATGTAATTTTAGGGATGGATTAGTTGTTTGCAAATCACATTCTTATCAATTGCAGTCTGAAGGAGTTTATTTTTTCTCTTGATTCGCTGGAACGGGAGTTGTTGTCTACTAATTAGGTATGGAAGGAGATGAGTAATGGTGTTGCATGTTATGTGATTCTTACTTAGATAGAGGATGAGGTAGAGAGTAAGACGAATGATATTCCAATAATGGAGGAGCTTCTAGGTGTGTTCCCAGAAGAGGTTATTAAGTGGAGTTTCTATTGATCTAGTGCTAAGGGCTGGACTAGTAACGATAACACTTGTCACATGGCCCCAACGGAGTTGGTGGAGTTGAAGAAGCAGGTTGAGGAGCATGAGGATCACTTTAGAACTATGTTGAGCATATTGAGGAAGAGGTAGTTATATGTTAAATTGTCTAAGTATAAATTCTAAATGTTTTGGAGTAAATCTTTGGGGCATGTTATGTCTGCTCGAGGGATAACAGTAGACCCTACGAAACTAGAGGTAACACTTCAAAGGGTGCATTCGACTACAATAATTGAAATAAGGGGCTTTGTGGGGTAGGTGGATATTATCAGAGGTTCATTTAGGGATTATTCAAGATCATAGTTCCGTTGACACAATTAACTTGGAAGGATTATCCAATTGCGTGGACAAAGAAGTGTAATAAGGTCTTATTATACACGAAACAAAGGTTGATAAACTCTTTAGTATTGGTTATTCCAGACATTGATGAACCTTTGAGGTATTCTATGACACATCATATAAAGTATTGAGTGATGTTCTAATGTAGGAAAAGAGGGTTGTGGTGTATGCACCAAGACAGTTAAAGAATAACGAGAAGAATTACCCAACACATGATTTGGAGTTAGCAATTGAAGTTTTTGCTCTCAACGGATGGAGGCATTAAATGGTAAGGAGTGAGGTTTAACGTGCTCAGTGACCATAAGAGTCTAAAGTATTTGTTTGACTAGAAAGAGTTGAACATGAGGTAGAGAAGGTGGAAGGAGTTTTTAAAGACTATGATCTTCAGCTAATGTATCATCCCAAGAAGGCAAACGTGGTAGTAGATACCCTGAGCAGAAAGATGATGAGTATGTCAGCACCGATAGTTAAAGAGTTGGAATTGATAGAAAAGTTCAGAGATCTGAATCTCAATCCAAAAGTATCTCCAAGCATGATTAGTTGTGGCATGGTGGTTATTACCAATGAATCCTTGAGATTGGTCAAAGAGAAGTAAATGTTAGATTCTCATCTAAAAGGTATGATGGAATCACAGAGTAAGCTAAAGATTTTGTGAGAGGGGCAGATGGAGTTATAAGGTTTAGAGGAAGAGTTTGTATATCAATTGATGAAGAATTAAAAAAGATGATTCTAGAGGAAAGACATAAAAATAAACTTTGTCTGCATCTTGATGTGACTAAGATGTACAAGGACAACATGAGAGGAGAGATATCTTAGTATGTAGCTGTCTATTTAACATGTCAAAGGACTAAGATAAAACATCAAAGGTCGGGTGGTATGTTTGGGGTGATAGTGGCAAACAGACCAAAAGTACACATTTCTTGTCAGTAAGTCTGAGAATCTCTATGGAGAAATTGACCCAAGCATATATAAAAGAGATAGTAAGACTACATGGAATGCCTTCATGTATTTTGTCAAACAGAGATCCAAGGTTTACATCTTGCTTTTGGTAGACTCTTTAGGAGGCTTGGGAACTAGACTTAGACTCAGTACCCTCGGGCAGTCTAAAATAACCACTTAAACTCTGAAAGATATGTTGAGAGCGTGTTTTGGATCATCTGGGGAGCTGAGATGAAGTGTTCCCCTCAGTGGAATTCACCTACAATAACAACTATCATACCAATATTGGGATGGTACCTTATAAGGCTCTATATGGAAGAAAGTGTAGGACCACTCTTTGTTGGTATCAAAATTGGGTAGAAATTTTAGTTGGAACTGAGTTATTGCAACAAACCATTAAAAATGTGAAGCTGATTCAAGAGAGAATGAAAACTTCTCAAAGTCATCAAAAATCTTGTGTTGATAGGAGAAAATGACCACTGGAATTTGAGGCAAGAGAGCACATATTCTTGAGGGTTGGTCTTGTGACCGGTGCGGAAAGAGCTATCAAGTCAAATAAGTTAACCCGTAAGTTTATTGGGTCATATAAGATTCTGAGGTGGATTAGTCAAGTTGCTTATGAGATAACATTATCTCCTCCATTGGTAAGGCTACATAATATCTTCCATGTATTCCAGTTGAGAAAATATGTGTCTGACTCAACTCATATCTTGGAACTGAGGAAGTGGAAGTTAGAGAAGACCTTTCATTTGAAACCACACTTATGCTAATTGTTGATCGGAAGACTAAGGAGATTAGGGGCAGAACTATAAACTTGGTCAAGGTGACTTGGAATGTAAGGACAGGTGATTCTACTTGGGAGCTTAAGGAAGAGAGGAAAGAATCATGCCCTTATCTTTTAACTAGTAAGGACTAATTTTCGAAGAAAAAAATTTTGTAGTTGGGGAAATTGTAAGGACCTACTAAAAAGAGTAGTTAAGTGAGAAGGGCAAACTGACTTTGGTAAATGCTGAAAAATTGTTTAGTTAAGTTTTTAAGTATATAAACAAAAAACTAAACATTTCATTTTTTATTATTCAGTTTCACCATCTCTCTAAAACTTCCCTTTTCTAAATTCTCTAACTTTTCTCTAAGATCTCTCACTTATTTCTCATCCTTTTCAAGATCCGAGCATACCACTAAGAAGCTCTTGAAGAGTAGAACACTTTGGACATATTTGAATTTCCATTTGGGGTAAGTTTTCAATGCTCTATTTTTCAAAGAAGGTGAGGTTGGGTGACTATTTTAGGCATTTTGGGACCTCCATGCATTTGCTTTCTTTTGCTTCCATATGGTTCCATGTTAGGTTAGGTCCATAGTAACGTGTTTGATTTGATGATCAGGCACTTACAAAGCAAATTAGAGCACATGTAACATTGCTCAGAGGCGGTGGCAGTGCACTGTTTTAAGAACTCCTTTAAGGTAAGGGAAGCTAATAATCTCTAAGATTCTATAAAATTCTAAGTAGGTTATTTACTTTGGGCAAAAATTTGTTCTTAAATTAGTTTTCTCAAACTGTTAGGGTGCTGGAATTGTTGCATAAGTTTACAATTTAGGAGTTTATCTTCTGTAAGGCTCCCTTTTAAGTGGTATTATGTTTAGGCATTTTGGGACCTCCATGCATGTGCTTTCTTTTGCTTTCATATGGTTCCATGTTAGGTTAGGTCTATAGTAACGTGTTTTATTTGGTGATTAGGCACTTACAAAGCAAATTAGAGCACTTGGAACTTTGCTCAGAGGCGGTAGCAGTGCAGTGTTTTAGGAACCCCTTTAAGGTAAGCGAAGATAATAATCTCTAAGATTCTATAAAATTCTGAGTAGGTTATTTACTTTGGGTAGAAATTTGTTCTTATGTTGGTTCTGTCAAACTGTTAGGGTGTTGGAATTGTTGCGTAGGTTTACAATTTGGGGTTTTTGCTGCTGTAAGGCTCCCTTTTAAGGGCTATTGTGTTTAGGCATTTTGGGACCTCCATGCATGTGCTTTCTTTTGCTTCCATATGGTTCCATGTTGGGTTAGGTCCATAGTAACGTGTTTGATTTGATGATCAGACACTTACAAAGCAAATTAGAGTACTCGGCTCGGAACTTTGCTCAGAGGCGGTGGGAGTACACTGTTTTAGGAACCCCTTTAATGTAAGGGAAGCTAATAATTTCTAAGATTCTATAAAATTGTTAGTAGGTTATTTACTTTGGGTAAAAATTTGTTCTTAAATTAGTTCTCTAATTTTGTTAGGGTGCTGGAATTGTTGCGTAAGTTTACAATTTTGAGGTTTTGCTGCTGTAAGGCTCCCTTTTAAGTGGTATTGTGTTTAGGCATTATGGGACCTCCATGCATGTGCTTTCTTTTGCTTCCATATGGTACCATGTTAGCTTAGGTCCATTGTAACGTGTTTGATTTGATGATCAGGCACTTACAAAGCAAATTAGAGCACTTGAAACTTTGCTCAGAGGCGATGGTAGTGCATTGTTTTAAGAATCCCTTTAAGGTAAGGGAAGCTAATAATCTCTAAGATTCTATAAAATTCTGAGTAGGTTATTTACTTTGGGCAACAATTTGTTCTTAAATTGGTTCTCTCAAATTGCTAGGGTGCTGAAATTGTTGCATAAGTTTACAATTTGGGGGTTTTACTGCTGTAAGGCTCCCTTTTAAGTGCTATTGTGTTTAGGTATTTTGGGACCTCCATGCATGTGCTTTCTTTTGCTTCCATATGGTTCCATGTTAGATTAGGTCCATAGTAGTGTGTTTGATTTGATGATCAGATACTTACAAGGCAAATTAGAGCACTTGGAACTTTGCTTAGAGGCGGTGGCAATGCACCTTTTTAGGAACCCCTTTAAGGTAAGGGAAGCTAATAATCTCTAAGATTCTATAAAATTCTGAGTAGGTTATTTACTTTGGGCAAAAATTTGTTCTTAAATTGGTTCTCTCAAGCTGTTAGGGTGTTGGAATTGTTGCGTAAGTTTACAATTTGGGGTTTTGCTGTTGTAAGGCTCCCTTTTAAGTGCTATTGTGTTTAGGCATTTTGGGACCTCCATGCATGTGCTTTCTTTTGCTTCCATATGGTTCAATGTTTGGTTAGGTCAATAATAAAGTGTTTGATTTGATTATTAGTCACTTACAAAGCAAATTAGAGCACTTGGAACTTTGCTCAGAGGTGGTGGTAGTACACTGTTTTAGGAACCCTTTTAAGGTAAGGGAAGTTAATAATCTTTAAGATTCTATAAAATTCTGAGTAGGTTATTTACTTTGGGCAGAAATTTATTCTTAAATTGGTTCTCTCAAACTGTTAGGGTGCTGGAATTGTTGCGTAAGTTTATAATTTGGGGGTTTTGCTACTGTAAGGCTCGCTTTTAAATGTTGTTGTGTTTAATTTAAAATATTTTGTTTGAGATGATGAAATTGATGATGCGTGTAATGTTTGTATTTGATGACTTGAACCCTGATTTGATGTGGTTGTATAGACTGTATGTGCTGGAATATAATTTGAATGTGTGGTAAAGTTATAAATTGAATGAAATTCTCAATTCGAATGGAAATTTGTAAAACTGGAAATCTGGTTTGATTTGATTTTGTGTTGTAATATTTTGTAGTTAGTTGATTGGAATTTTGAGAAAAGTTTATTTAGAATCAATGACCCAATGTTTTAACAAAAAAGACCTAAATTAATTTATATGAACCCTTTAGTAGTATTAAGAAGGAAAATTGAGCCAAAAGATTCAAGGTTAACTACTCTGTAGAATTCTAATCTGTATAAGATCCGCTCTGATTATGGCAAGGGTGAGAACTAGAATTGAAAATTTTTTGATTTTTGGATGAGACTGTTGTACTGAATAAAATGTTGTTAAAATTGTGAGTTGTTGAAATTGCTTGTTTGATTGCTTGGTCACATTGACATTCAGAGTAGTACAAATTTAATTGAAAGTAGTATTAACACTTGACTAAATGCATTTGGATGAATATTGTAATTGTAATAAACTTTTACATGGTTTGTTAGTGGAATGTATGAATCTCAAGGGATTGATAGTAAATGAATTTTGATCTCAGTTATGAGCTTTGAGGACCACCTTAAAGTGACTGAATTGTGTAGAAGAATTATTTGAATCCTTTGGTCCCTGCCTACGAAACCCAATTATAACTTGTATTTTAGTACTCTTTGAAGATAGAAATGAGTCCATGGATCAAATGGATTCAAGTTGAATCTTTTGCATAATTTCTGTATTGCATAAAATTTGCTTAGTAAATTGGTTGTGTTCTAGAATAAGGAAATTGTGCTAAACTTCGAGGATTGATAATGTGTCAGAGGAATAATAGTATATGATTGGTAATGAGAAACATGAATTGACACTGAGGTCGTGTGACTCCTAGATAGGAGGTTTTATTTCTTGAATATGAAATGGACAAGAGGCCGTGTAGTTTATATTAAGAAGAAGTTTATTATGATATGAATGAAGTGTGGCATGTGATAGTTTAGTGTGTATGGATCTAGGGATGTGTCATAAGGTATCTAGACTTCAATGTGGATCAAGGTCATATAGACTAAGACCACATGTGGTGAGAGGTCGATAGAGGTTTTGTCAATTACTCTGAAAAGACAACTAAATGGGACTACCCTGATGTGGTGTTGGCTATGAGTAGCGAGGGGATGACACTGAGGTGAAATAGACTTAGTTAGTCGGTCGTGATAAGACCTGTAGTCTTATCTTTGATACATGGATGACGTTGAGGTGAAACAGACTCAGTTAGTCGATCGTTATAAGACCCGTGGTCCGTGTTTCGATACATCAGGTGCTAGCTTCAGATATATGAGATCCATACAGGCGTTAGTCTTGTTTGTTATGTGTGAACTTTATTATGTGTAAAGCTGATGAAACCTTGAGCCCAAAAGAAGAAGACCAAGGGTGTCTTAGGAGGATTACTAGAAGCATGACTAGAAAAGACACCCTTGCATCTCTTAAAAATCTCTCTTTACTTTCCATTTTAATTACTTATTAAGCTTAATTTTAATTGGGTTTATTTTCCTTTGTTTCGTAGGACTTTCTAGAGGCACCACACCTTGGATGAGCTCACCCGCATTACATTTTGGGCTTTGAAGACACCAAATACTTTGAGGGGCGCACCCCCTTCTCTCCCTACTTGCTACCATGTTTTTGCACCTTTTCGGGAGCTCCATCCAACCCATTTTGAAGTGCTTTTAACACCCCTTGCAGCTAGCCCTTGTAATGAGGAGAAAAAGTGCATCCAACCCATTTTTTTAGTGCTATTTGCACTCCTTGCAGCAACCCACATCTTTGGCACTTTAGGAGGGTGTAAACCTAGTTTCTAGACCATTCTTTAGGGTTAATTTACATGTAATTTCAGCTGCATTTGATTGTAATTTGGGGGCCATCAAAAGTCTATAAATAGGGCTCTCATTCACCTTGTAGGGGAATTTGAATCATAGAAAGATAGTGAGAATTTTCAGCTTGTGTTTGAGAGTGTTCTTCACCCTCTCTCTAGCCTCATCTTGAGTGATCATCAAGTGGCGACACCACCACTCATCTTGGGTCTCCATCACCCAAGTAGTGTGACTCTTCTCCTCCTTTCACACACACTTTTATTTCGCACACCATGTGTTTGTTTAATGTATTCATCTTTTAATCTTCATTTCCTCTCCCATCTTGAGCACTTGGAAGTGAACCTTCACATCTAGATAACTCCATGTTATCTTAATGTCCAGTGGGGATCTTCCTTGAAGCTTTCTCTAATAATTAACCTAATCTTCCATTCAAATCCTAAAATCTAAAAACGGCCTACATTATTTGGTATCATGAGCTAGTTTTCATTGTTGTCTTGCCTATGTTTAATGCTTTATGAATACTCCTCAAATGAAAATGTTCTACACCTTGCACTAAAAATAGAAACTCAACTTCAAAGAAAAGATTGTGCAAGGAGGAGTAATCATAATAGTTCCTACTACAACTCTTCATGGAAGGATAAGGGTAAAGAGAAGTATGATAGAAAACCTTCCAAGAACTCTCTTGAAACCACCAATAGGGGTAATGCGCCTAAGGATAAACACCCCACCTCTTCAAGTCCCTAAAAATCAAGTTTCATCAAATGTTTTAAATGTTTAGGGTATCGACATATTACTTCAAATTGCCCTACCAAGAGGAACATGATATTTTGAGAAAGTGGAGAGGTGGAGAGTGAACACTCATCTCCCCCTTCCCCCACTAGGGATTCTTCCTCTTCCTCACCTTCCTCCTCAAGTGATGATGAGATTCATCCTTGTGATGGTGATTTGTTGGTGATAAGGTGTATGTTGCGACAAGTACAAAAAGATCTTGATGAGTCCCAAAAAGAAAATATTTTCCACACAAGATGCTTTATCAACAATAAATTATGTTCTCTCAATATAGATGGTTGTACCAATGTTGCTAGCACAAAGGTGGTGGAGAAACTTGGTTTACCCACTATCCCTCATGCCAAGCCTTACAAGCTCCAATGGCTTAGTGAGGAGGGAGAAATAGAAGTCAATAAACAAGTCCTCATCAACTTCTCCATTGGGAAGTATGTGGATGAGCTTTTGTGTGATGTAATGCCCATGGAAGCCACACACATTTTACTAGGAAGGGCATGGCAATATGATAAACAAGCTTTCCATGATGACCATTTCAATAGGTTTTCATTTAACTTCCAAGGGCACAAGATTACACTAAAACCTCTCTCCTAAAGAGGTCAATGAGGACCAAATCAAAATGAAAAAGAAAAGAAGAGAAGAAAAGAAGGTTGAAAAGGGGGAAGCTTCCAAGCAAGAGAAGAAGAAAACCATGATCTCCTACAAGGGGGTCAAGAAGGTAATGCTTGCCCAAAAACAAGTATTCATTGCATACCCTTCTAGAGGGTCCTCTCCCACATTCATGGATAAACCCTCAAATTGCCCTTTAAGCATGAAATTAGTTTTGGATGAGTTTAAGGATATTTTTCAAGAGCCTCTCAATGGGTTGCCCCCACTAAGAGGCATAGAACACCAAATAGATTTTGTACCAGACTCATCCTTACCTAATAGACCTACATATAGAAGAAATCCAGTGAAAACTAAGGAGATTCAAAGGCAAGTAGAGGCGTTAATAGAAAAGGGGCGGGTGCAAGATAGCATGAGTCCTTATGCTATGCGGTAATTCTTGTCCCCAAAAAGGATGGGAGTTGGCGTATGTGCACAGACTGTAGGGCCATCAACAACATTACCATCAAGTATAGGCACCCCATCCCTGGATTAGATGACTTGCTAGACGAGTTACATGGTGCAACCATATTTTCCAAAATTGATTTAAAAAGCAGTTATAATCAAATAAGAATCAAATAAGGAGATGAATGGAAGACCGCTTTTAAAACCAAGTTTGGACTATATGAATGGTTGGTCATGCCCTTTGGCCTAACCAACACACCAAGTACCTTCATGAGGTTAATGAACCATGTGCTTTGGCCCTTCTTAGGCAAGTTTGTAGTAGTTTACTTTGATGACATTCTATTCTATAGCTTGTCCTTAGAGGGGCACATGCATAATCTAAGAAGAGTACTTGAAACCCTTAGGAAAGAGACCTTGTATGCTAATAGGGAAAAATGCATCTTTGGCATGGACCACGTAGTGTTCCTAGGGTTTGTGGTGAGCTCCAAGGGAGTTCAAGTAGATGAAGAGAAGGTGACAGCAATTAGGGAGTGGCCAACTCCAACTAGTGTTAGTGAGGTTAGAAGTTTCCATGGGTTGGCTAAATTTTATAGGAGGTTTTTGAGAGATTTTAGCACTATTGTTGCCCCTCTAAATGAAATAGTGAAGAAGGATAAGAGTTTAAGTTGGGCAATGATCAAGAAAATGCTTTTAATACTCTTAAGGAAAAGTTGATCAATGCTCCCATTTTGACTCTACCAAACTTCACCAAATCATTTGAAATAGAGTGTGATGCATCCAATGTAGGCATTGGGGCTCTCCTTATCCAAGAGTGCCACCCCATAGCTTACTTCAGTGAGAAACTTAAGGAAAGTCACATCAACTACTCCACCTATGATAAGGAGTTGTATGCACTTGTGAGGGCTCTACAAACTTGGCAACATTATCTTCTTCCTAAGGAGTTTGTGATCCATAGTGATCATGAATCCCTTAAATTTTTGAAAAGCCAAAGTAAGCTCAACAAGGGACATGCTAGGTGGGTAGAATACATAGAACAATTCCCTTATGTGATCAAACACAAACAAGGGAAGAGTAACATTGTGGCGGATGCCCTTTCTAGGCACCACACTTTGCTATCTCTTCTTGAAACCCAATTCTTTAGTTTTGATCACATAAAGGAGTTGTATCCTCAAGATGTAGACTTCTCCAAAGTGTTTGATGAGTGTTCTAAGGGGGGGTACAATGACTACTTCCTACACCATGGCTATCTTTTCAAAGGGAAGAGGTTTGTGTACCTCAAGGGTACCTAAGGATATCACTCATAAGAGAGTCTCATGAGAGAGGGTTGATGGGACACTTTGGATCTAACAAAACTTTAGAAATTTTAAAAGAACATTTCTTTTGGCCTCATATGAGGAAGCATGTAGATAGATATTGTAACAACTGCATTACATGCAAGAAGGGCAAGTCCAAAGCCCAACCTCATAGTCTTTACACCCACCTCCCCAGCTCCCTATCCCCACTTTGCCTTGGGTAGACATCTCCATGGATTTTGTACATGGGTTTCTAAGGACAAAAAGGGGCATGGATTCCATCTTTGTGGTAGTGGATCATTTTTCTAAAATGACCCATTTTATTCCATGCCACAAAACAAATGATGTGAATTACATTGCAAATCTCTTCTTTCGAGAAGTAGTTAGATTGCATGGAATCTCTAAGACCATTGTATCTGATAGAGATACAAAGTTCTTGAGTCACTTCTGGAGGACCTTGTGGGGAAAGCTTGGCACCAAGCTCTTGTTTTCTACCTTGTGCCACCCATAAACAGATGGTCAAACGGAAGTGGTCAATAGGACTTTGTCTCAACTCTTAAGATGCATGATCTTGGGGAATCTAAGGGAGTGGGAAAACATTCTTCCCCATGTTGAGTTTGCATATAATAGAGTGGTTCATTCCACTACTTTTCACTCCCCTTTTGAGGTTGTTTATGGGTTTAATCCCTTGACTCCTCTTGACCTCCTTCCCCTCCCCACTCATGAAGCTTGGTGTAGTAATGATGGCCTGCAAAGGTCAAAATTGATTAAGGAGTTGCACACCAAGGTGAGAGAGCAGATTGAGAAGAAGGTGAGTCAAGTAGAGAAGCGCACCAACAAGGGAAGGAAGGAAGTTAACTTCCAATCGGGGGATTGGCTTTGGCTCCATTTGAGGAAGGAAAGATTTCCTACCTAAAGGAAGTCCAAACTAAACCTTAGAGGTGATGGAGCTTTCCAAGTGGTTCGCAAAATAAAGAATAATGCATGAGTTAGATATTTCACCCGAGTATAATGTGAGTACTACCTTTAACGTGAGTGATCTTTCTCCTTTGGATGCAAGTTTTCCTAATTCGTGGTCGAATTCTCTCCAAGGGGGATGATGAAGCCTTGAGCCCAAAAGAAGAAGACCAAGGGTGTCTTAGGAGGATTACTAGAAGCATGACTAGAAAAGACACCCTTGCATCTCCTGAAACCCTCTCTTTACTTTCCATTTTAATTACTTATTAAGCTTAATTTTAATTGGGTTTATTTTCCTTTGTTTTGTAGGACTTTTTAGAGGCACCACACCTTGGATGAGTTCACCCCCATCACATTTTGGGCTTTGGAGACACAAAATACTTTGAGGAGCGCACCCCCCTTCTTTCCCTACTTTTTGCCATGTTTTTGCACTCTTTGGGAGCTCCATCCAGCCCATTTTGAAGTGCTTTTAACACCCCTTGCAGGTAGCCCTTGTAATGAGGAGAAGAAGTGCATCCAACCCATTTTTTTAGTGCTATTTGCACTCCTTGCAGCAGCCCACATCTTTGGCCCTTGAGGAGGGTATAAACCTAGTTTCTTGACCATTCTTTAGGGTTAATTTACATGTAATTTCAGCTGCATTTGATTGTAATTTGAGGGCCATCAAAAGCCTATAAATAAGGTTCTCATTCACCTTGTAGGGGACTTTGAATCATAGAAAGATAGTGAGAATATTCAGCTTGTGTTTGAGAGTGTTCTCCACCCTCTCTCTAGCCTCATCTTGAGTGATCATCAAGTGGCGGCACCACCACTCATCTTGGGTCTCCATCACCCAAGTGACATGACTCTTCTCCTCCTTTCACACACAGTTTTATTTTTGCACACCATGTGTTTGATTAATGTATTCATCTTCTAATCTTCATTTCCTCTCCCATCTTGAGCACTTGGAAGTGAACCTTCACATCTAGATAACTCCATGTTATCTTATTGTCTAGTTAGATCTTCCTTGAAGCTTTCTCTAATAATCAACCTAATCTTCCATTCAAATCTTAAAATCTTAAAATGGCCTACATCAAAAGTCTTAGGTAAGCCCTTACACTTGGATGAGATTGTGTTGAATGTTTTATCTATTTTATAAATTCATGTATGCTTTTTTTTGCATCACTAACTTGCCCTACTTTTTTGTGTTGTGTATGTTAACTGCTATGATCGTATATTTTGCAAGAGAGTAGATGTCAGGTCCGGAAAGGATTCATTAGCTGGACGACAGTAGAGATATAGCACTGTTGTAATTGGAGTTAGAAATATTTAAGGATGAAGAATATAATCTATATCAAATATAATCTATATCTTAGACTGTTATTTAGTTTTTATGAATAGAATTAATTTCTTTTAAATTTTAAAATATTATAAAATATATTAATATAAATTAGTATTTTGAATATGTTATAATAGTTTATAAAAAATTTTATTAAATTTTTGTTTTCTTATGGGTCTGTTTTGATGAATTTTAAAAAATAAAATTCTAAAAAATTTAAAGAAAAAAATAAACAATTTTTTCTTATAAATTATATGAGAATATTTCTAAAATTTTTTTTATGTATGACTTATTTTATTTTATGTTATGGAAAAATAAATTAATTTTTTTATATATAACCAAAGCTATTTTTTCTTCTCCTTGTATACAATTTTTCTCTTCTAGATTCTTCCATTTCTAACTTTGGGTCAATTTTAAAATGGAGACATTTCATTTCTTATTTTACAAAAATTAACAATTTTGATCTAGCCATCAAATTTATTTCTTACATTTATATCTTTGGTAAGTAAATATTTTTTATTATAATTTAAACGAATCAAAATAAAATAACTAAAATATATGCAATTGGATCAAATTTACACATTTTTTTTTTAAAACAGGATCAAAAATTGAGTTTTTTTTTCCTCCCTTAGTTTGAACTTGAGCAACATTAATTGATAAATTTATTGTAATTTGAAACCTCTGCAGTATTGCTAGAATCCAAAGCTGCGAAACCCCACCATCATGTGAAACTTCAGAAAAACAAAATTAACACTGAACCTAATCTCACGCTGATGTAACTTTGGGATTTGTAAACATAATTAGTCAAACATTAATCTGTCACATGATACCCCACACCCCTTCCTGCATTTCTAAAGTATAGACATATTTATGAGTTTAATGTTAATGGTAGATAAACCATGACTTAATCTTAATAATCTTGTAATACAACGTATATTTAAACATTTAATAATCCATTTAACCTTAAAATTCATTTCTGTTCTCATATTTATACCATCCGTCACTTTTATTTATATATATATATATATATATATAATTTTATAATTATCTTGTTATAATTATCTAGTTTTATATTTAAATTAATAAAATTTCAATGTGAAGTAATTATGTTAAACATCCCATATCACTTACATATATAATTAAATTAATATATATAAAATATTATAAATTTTATTTTATAAATTAATTTATAATATTGAGTTACATTCAAAACTCATCTTTATTAATATATATATATAACAAAGAACAAAGGTTTAACTTAATTTTATAAATGTTATAATTGATTCAATATTAATAGCTTTTTAATAATATTTTTATTTAAAACTTTGCAGCCCGTTATATGTTCCAATACTAAATTTTGTTAATATAATTTAATCAACCTTTTCAGATGACCTTAGTGAAATATTATTTTATATCATCACCTAATCGTAATTGATACCATATTTAAAATGATTCATATAAAAATCAATAATTTCTTATACACAACTATGATTGAATCAAAGTATAACTAGCACAGTTTTTTTGTTTTTTTGTTTTTTTGTTTTTTTTTTTTTTCCACTATATATAACAAGAACATTGCATGCATAAGATCAAGTTTTAGTATATATGTCCTTTACACAACTCATCTTTGGAAGAAGATAGAGCAAGTGAAAGACATTAGCAAAGACCATGAATCCCTTACGCAGTTCACTGATTGCAATTATCTTTGCCATGACATTGATCCTTTCACTTGGGGTTATGTCTCAAGCTAGGACATACCCTTCTGCACCCTCAGTCTCTAAAATGTCACAACCTTCCCAATCTCTTTCACATTCACTCATGCACAAAGAAGGGCACAGATTAACTCAGAAGCGTTTGGTAGCTGCTAGCCTTAGAAGGATACCATCTAGCGCAGCAAATCCTACACAGAACAAGTAAGATTTATCCTTTTACTTCATTACTGTCTGCTTAGTGTGTTCTGCATAATATATCTAGATATTGACAGAAAAGGGTGCATGTTCATGCAGCAAACTGAACCCTAGCCAAAGGGGCTAAGAACAGAAACTGATGGCACGGATTGGAGCTATAAATGTGTATGAAGATTCAAAGCTGTGGCATGAAAACTGTTGGTCTCTAGTTTAAATTTGTTTGGTTTTGTTTTTCATTGTTTTAATGTTTCTCAAGCTTCAAATTCTTAGGTTTGTTAGTGAGAGTGGTATAGTTCTTGATCTTACTGTTGATGTTTTTTATTATAGAGAATATAGGAGCTTTCGAGTGTAATGAAGAGAAATAATAAGCATTTTTGTTTGTTGACGGTGAAAATTTGTTCTAAGCTCATATTCAAATATTTATGGGTACTTAAGATATACTTTGACGTCAATAAAAAAATATAAATAAGATTAAATATGATTTTGAGATAATTTTATCTAAGATAATTATTATTTATAATATAATTAAATAATTAATTATCTAAAATAATGTTAATTTTAGGCAAAATTTTTATTGAAAAAAATTAATTTTGTTATTATAATTTGTTATAATTTGTTAAGGTGCAGAACTTAGAGATTATTAAACCTGTTAGTTAATCGTATACTTGTTAGTTTGAATTAATAAATTTTCGAATAAGATATTTTAGTTCGAGTAAATATGATTTTTTTTTATTATAATTCTAATAAATAAGGATTGTTATTTGTGATACTTAAATTTAATTTCTAGTGTTATAGTAACTATCTATATTTAAAATTTGGATTCTTGTAATATTTTTTATTCCCTTTAAAGTTTGATGGAAAAATCTATATTTATATCTATAAATACTACAGACAAATATTGTGTGCATTGAAATTCAAGTGCATGAATCCCAATAAAAAAATGAATTTTACAGTTTAAATTAGGAAAGAAATAATAAATTAAAAAAGAAACACCTTTAGATTTAAATCTGAATAGTGTCTTTTGATTTGCAGGTGATTCTAATTATACAAATGAAGAACACTAGAATCTTTTGCCACGTGTTAATCTTTCAACAATTCATCATTTAATCATCTTAAAGAAAAAATAACTATAAAGGTGTACAAAGAATTAAATAATGAACCAAACAATTAATAAAAGCATTTTAGAAACGTGTCGACTTCTCTATGTAGACCACTTTTTTAATGAGTTCCTCATCTTTAATTTTGAAGGAATCATAACAACACTTTTGCTTCCTCCACCTTCATACATTCCCTCTTGTATCTCCTCATCAATGTTGAATGACTAAGATAATATTTGTAACTTTATTTAACCTTTTTATTTTCCAGAACATGTATTTTGAAATATTTTATCAGAATATAGGTTCCAAAATAGTTTTGTCACTATTTTGAATCTACGTATTTTCAAAATCAAATATAGCGATGAAGGTAACATTAAAAAAAAATTATATTTCTTATAATTTTTTTCGTAAATTTATCACAAACTTCTTCTTATCATAAATTTATAAATAAAAATTAATAAAAAAAATTTTTTTACATAAAATTTATAAAAAATTTCCCACATAAAAAAATTTTTCACAAATAAATTAATGAAAAACTTTTTTTCACAAATAAATTTATAAAAAATTTTACATAAATAAATTTATAAAAAATTTTCATAAAAATAAATATGTAAAAAATATTTAATAAATAATTAATTTTTTTCTATAAAAAAATTTATAAAAAATATTTCATAAATAAATAAATTTATTTTTATAATTAATTTTTCTGTCATATACTTTTAAGAAAAAAAAAAAAAAAGAGAAGGATGGGAATAGTAGTCCCTTTTTATTTTTATGTGGCAGTTCATGTTGATACTGGACTGAGTTTCCATAAGCCATGTTAGTGGCCCAATTGATTGGGTTCTGAAAGATTAGCATTTTAGTTGCATTTTGTATATTAATGATGTTAATACATAATTTGTGAATCTTGAAGTTGAGCAATAGGGTTAATCTTGTTAAAAAAAAGTATGATACTAAAAGTGAAACCATGAGTAGGATTAATTTCTCACTTAATAGATCAAAAGAAATTCATGATTAGTCAGAATAAAGAATCTATATTCAAAACTTATAAAATTAAAGAAAAAATATGTTAATAATAGAAAATGAGAGAAGCATATGTGGGAGTTGATAATTTTAATTAGAAATTAGGAAGTTGAAGTTGGTTAGGTAACTAAGAGATGAATTGCATTAAGTCTAAGAGAAGTGGGCTTTAAGCCTAGTTCAACCTTATAAAACTTATGAGATGAGGTTTGTCTCTACTTTATATATATATATATATATATATATATTAATTTAGTCATATTTTTAAGAAATACGAGATCTCTAACACATTCCTTCCACGTCGAGATTTCATTATCTCAAATATGGAACTGGACAATTGTGACAAAACAATTGTAAGATGACATATGTGGATTAGGAGTGGTGTGATAGCCCAATAACTTTGTTAGGAGAGTTTCTAATATCATAATAACAATGAACTTTAAACATAATTCAATCTCATAAAATTGGGTTATGGAATGAGATTTGTCTCCACTTTATATATATATATATATATATATATATATATATATATATATATATATTAATTTAATCATATATCTAAGAGAGGCGAGATTTCCAACAAAATTGATCTAAAATAATAAAATTTTGAAAATATTAAATTTTGATAAAGAATCAGTATATTTAACTCCATCATTTATACTTGCATTTATTCATCAACTTATACAAGTAAATTAATTGTGTTAAATATTTTACTATATTAAAATTATATATAAAAATACAATTAAGTCAATTTTTTTACTATTTATTTCTTTTGTTAAATATTATTTTGTTAAGAGGAAGTAAATAATAAATAAAAATGATTGAAGCACTAAAAAAAAATTATTACCCATGGAATATTTCTTACGGAATTTTTTTGTGAAAGAAAAATTAATTATCCATTGAATATTTCCCACATATTTATTTTTATGAAAATTTTTCATAAATTTATTTGTGGGAAATTTTTTATAAATTTGTTTATGAAAAAGTTTCCTATGGATTTGTTTGTGGGAAATTTTCCATGAATTTGTTTGTGGGAAATTTCTCATGGATTTTTTGTGAAAAATTTCCTACTAGCTTTTCATCCACAAATTTCCCACAATTTCCCACTATCACAAATTTGTAGGTAAAAGACCAGTAGGAAATTTTCCACAAAAAATTTATGGAAAATTTCCCACAAACAAATCCATGGGAAATTTCCCACAAACAAATCCATGAAAAATTTTTTTATAAAAAAATTTATAAAAAATTTCCCAAAAATAAATTTATAAAAAATTTTCATAAAAATAAATCAATGAGAAATATTCAATAGGTAATTAATTTTTTTTTCACAAAAAAAATTCCATAAAAAATATTCTACGGGTAATAATTTTTTTTTATAATGAAGTGTGAATTTTATATAATTTTAATTGATTAAAATATTGATTTAATTGATTAAAACAACAATTTTTCTATACCATAAAATGCTTAATTGAAATTAATGAATTAAAATGATATTTTGATGGATTATAATGTTCATCATTTTAAATCTAGCAAAGTTAAGAATAGTTTCAAATAATTTTCAATTCATTAAATAATACTAAACAATTTAAATAAGGCTGAAATATTTTTAAATGAACTTTTTACTTAGTACAACTAAGATCAAAGATAAAAAAAAAATCACTTATAAGAATATTAGTTTTTTCAAACTTCACATTTAAAGCTTCATGCTTCAAACTTCTACAGTGTATGAAATTCAAAATAGTTTGCTCTTTTGAACAAATTGTAATTCATGAAAAAAAAAACAAAAATACTAACTTTCTAGTATAATTTATGACTATAGTAAAAGTTGAATATATTTAACTAGGAAAAACAAAAAAATTGAATTATATGAATTTAAAGATTCACTTATAAGAATAATTAAGAAAATGAGATCAATAGAAATAAGTTTATAAAACAATGGATCATAATCCATATTTAAATCACAACCTTTTAGAATAATATGATTCTTAGAATTTCAAAATTATGAGCTAATAGAAAATCAAGATTTATGAGATATCATGGATTTGAAATTAATATTTTTATCTTAATCCACCTTGGCACATACAAAGGATAATAAAAAAGAAAATTAAATTTTAGAATTGAAATAACAATGAAAATAAACTTTGGAAATCAAAAGAAAATCAGCAATTAATTAAGATTTATTGAATTTCATAGACTAAGTCTCATGAATGGGAATGAAACTCATAAAACATCATTGATATGTCTTGACCACTTAATTCAAGAGAGTAAAGAAGAAATTTAAAACATGGAAAAGATCAGTGGATGAATAGCTACACATCATTTGAATATGAGAAATCCAAGATATGATAGAGTTCATATCTAGTGAGATTCTCATGTAAGGGAGAACAAATTACTCTTCTAATTTTTCTTTTTTTCAAGAATGATATATAAAGAGTGAATGACACCTATATAACCTATATGTCATGGAGATGAGAAGTGAAAAAATCTAAAAAAATGTGTAGTTTCTTACGTATACTATACATACAAGTCCTAAACTTCTCTAAGAAACAAACACCTTCTATTTTTTTAGGGAGGTGTTTAGAATTAAATTTTAAGAATACTAAGAAATAAAATTATTTGTTTTAAACTTACATAAGGATATTAAAAGTTAACAAGAAAAGTATTTTTAATATCTTTCTTCCAATTTTCCTTATCATCCTTCTAGTTATTCTTCCTTAATAGTTCTTGTAGCTTTCAAGCATTCTTTCCTTCATTTAAGTTTTAGTTTTAGTTTTTGTGTCACTCCTTTTTCTAGCTCTAGTGTAGTCTTTTTTTTGTCCATGACTTGATCACTTTTTTTTTTTTTTCATATTATCAAATGAAGTAAAATGTCAAGAGAAAGACATAAAGAGAACAAAAGATAATTCCTGTAGATTTTTATTGATGGGCTTGATTACATAAGAATTAATAACATCAAACATTAACCGAAAGATATTAACATACTTCAAAATAAAACAAGACATTGAAGAAGTACAAAAAAAAGATAAGAGACAAAATCAAATACTAAACAACCATAAACAATCACAAAAAAAAAAACTAATTCTCATAATTTAGTTACATCTTTGAAATTTATTCTTGGAATTCTTTAAGTTGGTTATCAATATGGGTAAAACTAGTCATGAACAACTTATGATGGGACCTTTGTGATGTAGCAAGATGATAACCTACCGATCATGAGTTTCTCAAATGGTGAGAAAGTTGTTCTCAAGTCCATTAAAGGAACATACTCTACAATATTGACCTTTTTTTGAACTTCATCTTCATTAACTCTAACAACCTTAACCTCATCTTCATTTTTTTTTCGTGATTTTTACCTTCTTTCAAGAACTATTGCCCTCAAACTTTATCAAATCCTATCTTGTGAAGAATGACATTGTTAATTTGGTTTCGAAAAGTTATATTAGATATCTACTTTAAAATGATCAAGAATGTTGGTTATAAAAATAATATAGAGAATCAATCTCTTAAATTTAAGCATGTGATCCTTAATCACATGTATCCAATTTATCTTAAATCTTATTTTGATTTCATATAATATCACCAAGTTTTCCTTATTTAGAAGAGCACGATTTATCCCTCAAGCAATTTTTATATTCTTGAATCTTGTTAATTTTAACAATAATAATAATGTTTCCTTTATATACTTGAATTCTATCATGTTGAATTAAAAAAAGAGTTAAAAACACTTATACTTAAGAATAAAATAATAAAAACAAGTAAAGACAAAAAAAATAAAATAAAAGTAAACCAAAAATATATTGAAGTAATAAATATCTAAATATTTATAGACAATTATAAATATTCATATTTATCATTTAAAAACTCTAAGTTTACTCATATAGCATGGATTAGAAACATGCCATCCCTTCTTTTCAAACAAAAATAAAACATGTTAAACTAGAGCTTTGAAAGATTTTCATTTTTTTTTTAAATATTTTTTTCTTTTAAAATATATCCAATTCCAACCCTCTATAACACATTTTCTAGAATTAAGAAATATATGAAGATCAGTTTTTTTTTTTTTTAATAAATTTTATAAAAAATTTACTACTAGAAAATTGATAATTTACATCGGTTATTTACATCGGTTATGGAACCGATGTAAATAAGGCCGATGTAAATTTAAATAAAAACAAATTTACATCGGTTCTAAAATAACCGATGTAAATTTGCTTCCAGATTTATATCGGTTGTTTTAATAACCAATGTAAATTTGCTTCCAGATTTACATCGGTTGTTTCAATAACCGATGTAAATTTGCTTCTAGATTTACATCGGTTGTTTCAATAACCGATGTAAATTTGCTTATTTACAAAAAACAAGTAGCATGGCTAATGGAAACTGAAAGTATCCTCAGTACAAAACTTCAAAACAAATGAAAACTAAAGGCACCTTTTCCTTCAAGAACTTGTCGTTTTCCTCCTCTAGTTTCACCGCCAAGGACTCCAATTCCACTTGGTAAGCCTAGAATAGCGAAATTCACATCATAACCAACAAAGACAAGTCAACTACACCGAAACAAACACACAGATATCATATCCACATCACTATAGATACATGTTTTAAAAGATTGAAACTACTGTAACAGAAGAAGAAAGAGAATAGGAGAGAGAAAGAGAGAAACTCAGAGGAGAGAGAAAGGAACGTAAAACAGAGTATATTAAAAATCATACCTTTGCATGTTCACGTATATATAATCTAAGAGGGGAAGAGAGAGAGAGGGGATTGTAAAATGCAGTTACTAACTGCTAGTTGGTTAAGATTTAATGCAGTATATTAAAAATGCTGTAAAATGCAGTATA
>BDMB01000048.1:589903-638165 GCA_016859785.1 Macrotyloma uniflorum
TATATTAAAAATGCTGTAAAATGCAGTATATTAAAAACCATACCTTTGCATGTTTACGTTTCAGTGCATTCTCCTCTGTCTCTGTTGCGCGGCCTTATCCAGCTGTTCCAAAACGGGGCACGCTCTCTTCCCTCTCCCGCCTTCAACCACCTCCACACCGTTCCCGAACCTTATGACGGAGCCTTCCACTCCGTCCTGAAATGTCGTCGTTGTCGTCTCCATCGACGGCGCCGGCCTTGGCGAGGAAGTCCTCGAGAGTCATCATCTTGTCGTTGGGAGCCTCTCTCCTAGGGTTTGGAGTTTGGGTTTCTGGGATTTGTGATTTGGAAGTGCAGATGTTAGAGAGTGGAAATGAGAGGGCTAAGTGCGGGAAAAAGTTAAGGTTAAGAAACACATTTACATCGGTTCGTTGAAGAATCGATATAAATATTCAAAAAATTTACATCGGTTCTTTTAAGAACCGATGTAAATATGAACATATTTACACCGGTCCTAAAAGAACCGATGTAAATATGAACATATTTACACCAGTCCTAAAAGAACCGATGTAAATATGCGATCAACTTTTCTTTTATTTACAAAAATGCCACCGTGTTTATATTTACATCGGTTTACCTAATAACCGATGTAAATTTAACGATGTAAATTTACAATTTTCTAGTAGTGATTTAAATAACCATTAAATCTTTTATTCCATAACTTCGTAATTTACATAACACAAAATAACACCTAACACAATCACGTAAAGAATTGTTATATATATATATATATATATATATATATATGGGTAACGAAGGGCACCGCCTTCTTCTTCTTCATTTCAATTTCTCTCATTCCCTCTATGCACAAAATATCCTTCCTCTCCATCTTCAATCTTCTTTCAATCACTCCCATTTTTACGTTCTCCCTAAATTAAGATAATTTTACTAAAATCTTAGTTTCTAGTTTCATTATTACCGTTTGAAATTTTAGATTAACGGTAAATTTCTTGATTTAGGACGGATTGAGTTTAGAAATTCTCCAAACTTCTCTATTTTTGGACCGTTTCAAGAATTTAAAGATAAGGGGAGTTTATTCCTTACTCAAATATGCAATGTATGATGTTTTATGCGTTGTTTGCTGTTGGTATGTGTTTGATTTTGAAAATGGAAGGTTAAATCACTAGAAACAGTGAAATATTATCCGCTCAGCGGAAACAACATAGAACTCTCGTCTCTAGAGCGAATCCGCTCAGCGAAGGTAAATTTTGTTGAGCGCACAAAAAAAAATTAAATTAAAAAAAATTCGCTCAACGGAGGTGAAATCCGCTGAACGGATCTAAAAAAACGAAAAAAGAGTATATATATATATATATATATATATATATATAAAGAAATTGTTATTTGCACCCTCGTTTTACTATTTGCACCCCCATTTTACTATTTGTTCTCTATTTTACTATTTGCAACCCCAAAGTGATTTTTATTGTTATTAAATGATATTTGAATATAAGAAGTTAGAACTAACTACCTAGAGAGTAAGAAAGTTATGAGATTTGGACAATAATGTCATTTCAAGTTTAAGTTCCGTGTGGATGAGCTACAGAGATACATTGAGGTATAGTTCAGGAAGGTTTGATAACCTGGGAGAATGAGAGTGTGGCGGAGTGGTCCATGCCGTGATGTACACAGTGTGCAATGGGAACTACCGCAGTCCTCACACTCCATTTCCCGACTGAATCGTTACTTATACTTTTTGCCGAATTGGCTTGTGTGTACACGTTGTATCAGTGGGATGTATTGCCAACCGGTGGCTATCCATACCGGCGTAAGGCCAATGTCACCTGGGTGGTGGGGTTTGTAACGTTATTTTGGTATCCCACGATACCTAGAGTACCGAAACTAATGTGATCATAATATGAATAATGATGTGAGGGGTATTTGACTGGCGTACGTGATAAGGAATTATGAGAAGATTTAAATAATGATGTTGTGGAAAGATGAAAAAAAAAAACTTAATTGACAATGTTAGGAAATTGATTACTAAAGAATTTTATTAAAATAAAATTTTCAATTACATAGAGTATTTCTTTTATGCAGATATTCATTTTTGTGATTGCTAATATAAATATTTTATATTTGTTGGAAGAATATGATGAGTAAGAAACTCATTCTTACAACCGATTTTCAGGAAATTATGTAAGAAGATTCGTGAGATACTCATCTCTTGGATGAGAATTTGATTGGTAGGACAAATCTTGCTTCTTCTTATTACTGGGGAGCTTGCTCTGAGTATAGGGATTTATATTATTATATATGTATGAATAAAATTTTTTATACTCTACTTTGAAGATATATTTGTTAAATAAATAATTGTAAATATGATTAATTTGTGGTTTCGAAAGATAGGTTCCTTAAATGTAGTATTATTTTATAATATTTAAATATTACTATAAATAGTTTATTCCTCTTACACACTTAAATTATTGTGAAAATTACATGAATTTATCCTATTTCCCTTAAATGAGTAAGTAAAATATTTAATTTCTATAATTATAATATAATTGGACACCATATAATTATATTATGAATAATTGGTAAACTTATTTCTCGCATTTATTATTTAATTTTTGAATTTATTGTTTATAGATTTTAGTTTAACATTTATCAATCGTATTTAAGTCAAGTTAAATGATTATTAAATATTTCCTATTATCAAATAAATCTTTTATATTTATTTTATTTTAAGTTGACCATTGACAAAAAAAATCTTGAAATATTATTTGCTTGTTTTATTATTTAAAAAAAATTATAATATTAAGAAAAATAATTTGAAGCGTTAGATTCTTACTCTTCCTTTTTTTTTCCTTTTCTACTTTCTCAAATCATCTTTCCGATCCAAATAAAGGTTAAAAAGATATGTCAATATTATTCTACGAAAAAAAAAAACAAGTGGAATATATTTTATATAAAAAAAATTAGTATTAGTAAAATTTTCTTAGAAATTAAAACTGAAAATAATTAAAGGTTGTGAAATGAAAAAACATATTTTAGTCTTTTAAGTCTAATATAACCCGTGATTATTACATTAGGAGTTCACTTTATTATTATAAAAAAATTCATATTTTCCATGAAACAAGTTTATAAATAATATTTAAAATTAATAAAAAATATAATTTTTCTCATAAATCTACCACAAACTTTCCACTACCATAAATTTATAAATAAAAGATTAATAGAAAATTATTTTCTAAAAAAAATTATGAAAAATTTCTCACAAATAAATTAATGAAAATTTTTTCAAAAATAAATTAATAAAAATTTTTTTAATAAATAAATTTATAAAAAATTTCTCATAAACAAATTTATAAAAAAATTTCATAAAAATAAATTTATAAAAAATATTTAATGGATAATTAATTTTTTTTTTCATAAATTTTTTTTATAAAAATAGTTTTATAAAAAAATAAATTTATTGTTGTAATATATATATTTTTTAATATTTTTTTGTGTAATTGTTATATATTTATTTGAATAGTTTAGAAGTAGATAAAATAATAATAGAAAGTTAAATGTTTGTGTTTGAGAAGGGAAGAAAAGTGGAAGGAAGAGGAAGAGTGATCAATGAGAAAAGTTTTAGAAGTGCATACAAATTGTAGCAGTGTTTTCTGATGACTCCATTTCACGAGGCAGAATATTTTAAGATTTTGACTCAGTCTTTTCAAAGCAAAGCCATTTGCCTCACCTTGGTTTGAGCAACATCCATCAGTTGATTGCAATTCTAAACCTCTGAGGCAGTAGAATCCAAAGCTGCCAACCCACCAACTGTAAATAAACCACGTTCCACATCACGTGACATGCACCCCCACATACATAAAATCAACCTTCAACCTAATCTCATCCTGATTTAGCTTTGGGACTTGTAAGCTCAATTAGTCAAAGATTTCTCACATGACACTCCCCTCACCCTTACCCTTTCCTCACATTTCAAATTAATTAATACATTCACATCCTTCAAATATCAAATTATAACTTGAATACTGGTTTTAAAGTTTAATGTTTTCTACTCAACATAAATAATCTTTATTAAATATTTTTTTTTTCAAAAATCATTTTTCTTATATGTAATTTCGTTATTCAATGGTGTATACTGTTACATTCAGTAATTTATAAAGTATCACATAAATATCTTAAAAATGCATGCAGATCCGTGTATTAATGCTCTTTCAAATTTTGGTCCAACCTATTATTCAACAAAATTATTCATATCATATCATGATATTTATTTGTGAAAAGAATATTTCATACAAGTAATCAAAAGTTGTATACATATAAATAATATATTTTGTACAAGAGATAATTTTTGTTCTTTTTTTTTTTAACATTTAATGAAGTCGTTGCATATTTAGAGTTTGAACTCGAGACTATTGATAGAGAAAAAAAATATCCAATTTTCTTAAACTGTAAAAGTTAACATATGTTCTTTACATTTTAAAATAATTTCAGTTTGTCGTAAATACAAAATATTAATGTAATTTATTTTATGACAGTAAAATATAATAATATTTTTAAAAAAGTTAAACTACAATTATTTTATGATATATATATATCATCACCACTCATGTCCACAGCTCATCATTGCAAGAAGCATATAGGGCAAGAGAAAGACATCCTCCAAGTCAGAAAAGACCATGAATTCCTTATGTAGTTCAATGATTGCAGCTATCTTTGCCATGACATTGATCCTTTCATGTGGGGTGATCATGCCCCAAGCTAGGGTTCTTCCTTCTTCTTCATCCTCAGTTTCAAAGATGTCACATTCTTCCCAATCTCTTTCACATTCACATATTCACAGAGAAGAGCAAAAATCAACTCAGAAGCCTAGCCTTAGAAAAATACAACCTAGAAAACCAAATCCAACAGTGCCTGAGGTAGCTGCTAACCTTAGAAGGATACCACCTAGCAGACCAAATCCTACACAGAACAAGTAACATTCCCCTTTTCCTCACAAGTGTTTGTTCATTGTGGTTTCATAATATCTAGAAATTTGATAACAAAGGGTGCATGTGTAGCAGGTTAAAGCCTAAGATAAGAGGCTAAGCAGAGGAACTGATGGCATGGATTGAAGCAATATCTGAAGATTCAAAGCTGTGGCATGAACTCTGTTGGTCTAGTTTTGTTTTCCTTAGTTTTTTAATGTTTCTCACCTTCAAATTCTTAGATTTATTAGTTAGTTCATATCATGACTTAGATTTTTCTTTGTTTTTATCTTACATTTGATGCTTTAGATAGTAGAGAATATAGCAGTTTATGAATGTAAAGGAGAAAAATAATAGCCATCAAAATGTTAAGACTGTTATTTGCTTTAGTTGTTAATGTTTTAGAAAAGAAAATAGTTTGGGTTCGCAGTTGTAAACTTGTAAGTAGCTTGTTCTTGATAGTAAGATGCTTTAGATAGTTTTAGAATTTTATTCTTCTATTTTCTCAGTACAATAAATAATCTTTATTTTATGGTTTTGAAAAGGGTCCTTCAATTTCATCACCGTAATTGCAGCTGTTTAGTTATAATTGTTTATGATTTTCTATAGTATCAAGAAGTAGGATCAAACTTTAATTATCATATCGAACCCTTGAATATAAGCACATGGGACTGTTAGATGTTACACATTTCTTTAATTAATTAATGATTATAAAATAGATTAATATATATATATATATATATATATATACATGAATAAAATATATTATTTTAAATATAGGAATTATATGAAAGTTTTGTATAATTATAAAGAATAAATAAATAATTAAAGTTTAAACTTATATATGCTTCTCACTTGGGCTGATATATAAGCTTAAAATAAAACAAAAACACTACTAACAATAAAATTATTTATTTATAGAATATTTTCTAAAAAAATTAATTATTTATTAATTTTTTCATAAATTTATATTTATGAATTTTTTTTATAAATTTATTTGTGAAATATTTTTTATGAATTTTTTTTCATTCTTTATAAAAAAGATTTCATAAGTGAAAAATTTTCTGTAGATTTTTTATAAAAAATAGTGGAAAATAATATTTTATTAATATTTTATTTATAAATTTATGATGATAAAAAATTTGTAAGAAATTTATGATAAAAAATTATTTTTTTATTTATTTTAAATATTATAAACAAATTTATTTAATAAAAAATTTGAGTTTTTTTAGTAAAATTTATATTTATAATAGGTGTTATGTGTTATTATTTAACTTAATTTTTATAATGATAAGTTTAATTGGAAATAATTTTTTGAAATCTATTTTACTGCATTTAAATTCATTTTTTTATCCGTAATTTTTAGAACATCAAAACACTTTTATTCATTATTATAACTTGCTATTTAAAATTATTATCTAATATTTTTGAATTATATTTTGATCTAATATATCCTCTCTTTCTTGTTTTGATCTAATTTTCTGTATTTTTTTATAACTAATTTGCTCTTGTTCGGGTTCGGTCTACGTTAATTAGTGTTTTGTTTTATTTCATATTTTTATGTATTCAATTGAAGGTTTAAAGTGATCACGTAGTTAGTTAGTAAAGGCTGATCAATAAAGGTGTTGAAGTTATCTTGACTTTATTTTTAAAATTAAAAAATTATATTAAAGAATAAATCAACAGCTTAACAAGTATTAAATTATATCAAAATGATATTTTATTTTTTCAAATATATCATTATTTATACTATGTTGATGGTAGTAATATGTTTATTACTACTATTAAAAGAAGTTTTCAAACTATTTTTTAAAACTTGTTTAAAATCTTTTATAGTATAAGTTCTATACTGAATTTATTAATCATATAATAAAAATACTGTAATTATTTGATTAATTTATATGAACAATATATGATTAATAAAAAAAAAGCAATTATATTAGGTTCAGTAGAGAAGAAGAGATTATATAAATTAAATAATATATATATATATATATATATATATATATAAATTTTGAAATGTAAAGTAAAATACAACTTGATGAGTCCATGACTTTTAAGAAGAAAGATTAAAAGTATTTTAGAAGGATTATCACAAATATAATTAGAAAAGACATTTTTTTTTCTTCTTCATCTATCTCTTTAATTTTTTATTTATTTTATTTCTTAGTTTATTTGGATTTATAGTGTGGTCATCCTTTTGTCGGATTCTTTTTTATATATCTTTTTTTTTTTCTTAGGAGGCCTTTAACTTGAAGCACCCCTCCTTCACACTCTTTAACTCACGGTGGTGTACATTTCTCCTTAAATTTCAGGGTCTAACCCATTACTCTTTGCACCTTTCGATTAACACTTGACTTAGAGACCAATGAAACTAATTTGAGGAGCTACATCTAGGGTTTAAAGTTTATTCACATTTCATGTACATTTGAATGTCATAATATTCTATAAATAAGTCATCATTTTAACAATGTAAACAACTTTGATTATATTGATATTGAGAGAATTTTTAATACTTGTGTGTTTAGTGTTCTTGCTTATTTGGTGTCTTATGTTAAATATTGGTTCAAGTGTCACAACTACCACTTATCTTTGGTCCTTCTAACTTTAAGTGGTATATTTTGTAATGTCCTATATTTTTTAGAATAAAAAAATATAATTTTATTATTTATTTGGCTTAATTAAAATATTTAATTGAGCTTAAAAAATAAAATATTTTATAAAATAAAATAAGATAATGTTAGGTTGTTAAATAAAGATAATAATTAAAAAGATAAGAATTAAAAGATAGAAGTTAAAAAAATAAGAAGATAAAAATATAAAAGTTAAAAAGATAATATTAGTAGTAAGTTGGTTTGATCTTTATAAACCTAACTCTACATAAATAAATAAGAATTTCGTCTTCTCTATATTTATTCTATGTTTTTAATTTCTGAAGTTTGGAAAAAAAATCTTAAAGAAAATAAGATTTGAAAAGTTTAGAGAGTAATTTTTAATTAAGAATTTGTATATAAGAATATTTTATATGATCATTCGAGGTAAGATGGGAAGTGAAAAATATATATCAGGTATGAATGTTTATAAAATTATGGGCATAAAGATAACCTATAAGTCTCAATAAGATTTTATTATTATTTAAAAATAAAATATAGTATATTTATTTTGAGTCAAGTATAAGTTCTTGATAGAATTTTATTAATATAATGATTTTGATAAATAAATAATTTTGATGAGTTATGATTTAATTATTAATTTATTATGTGTTTATATTTTTTTCATATTTTTTAGATTCCATTTATGAAAATTGTACTCGTTAGAATTTGAGTTTAAATTTATCATTGAGATATATGTGAGAATTATATTAAATTGAGTTAGAGATTATTTTGTTTTGAGATTACGATCTCATTCTAGCATATTTTCCTTCGAGATTTGAAAAAAATTATCTTCATCAAAATGTTATTGTTAAAATAAAATGAACATAGATCTAACTTCATTGGTTGGACGGTAAGTTTAATATATCATCCTTATTTATTTACACTTTATTTGTATATGAACACATGTTGTGCCTAATTTGTTAATAATTAAAGGAGATTGAAAATATTATATCATCATATTGTCACTCAATGTTAGAACCTCACCCTTTAATTGTTCCATTGCTATAACAAATATGCTTTCTTCTAGTAGCAAAGTTAAGACATCTAAAGATTGATCATGCTTTGGTAACAGCTTTGGTAGAAAAGTGGAGACTTGAAACTCATACATTCCATTTTCCAATAGGAGAGTGCACCATAACGTTACAAGATGTTTCACTTCAACTGAGGTTAAGAGTTGATGGATTACCTGTCATTGGCCCAACAATGTTAGATTGGGACGAAATGTATGAAACATATTTGGGCATTGTGTCAGTCAAAGGAGAGTCACTAATTGGCTCTATGATCAAGCTAAAGTAGTTTAGGGAAAATATTTTACAACTCCAAGAAGAAACATTAGAAGAACAACTTCATACCCATTTTAGGGCATATATATTAGGTTTAATTGGAGGTATTTTGATGCCTGACAAAACAGGTAACAAAGTTCATCTTATGTATTTAACTTTATTAACTAATCTTAGACATTCCAAGTGCTATAGTTGGGGGTTTGCTTGTTTAGTTGTGTTGTACAGAGAAATATGTAGAATAACATATGTAAGGGTCAAAACAATGGGTAGTTGTGCATCACTTTTACAATCTTGGGCATAGCATCGCATGTCATATAGTGTTCCAATTTCTAGTATTCCACCAACATACCCATTAGTTTGTAAATGAAGTGGAGGTAGAGTGCTAAACTTTATAAATGTACCTCAAAATAATGTTGTGGGTATATAGAATTATGTTTGATCACATTCAAACTGATCAGATATATCTTTTTCACAAAATTATTAATTCATTTTTTATTTTTTTATCTTTAATAACAAAAATAATTTTTTGGTAAAAGTTTTTATGGGCCTCATATGAGGACGTGTAAAGATTAATCCCAGTCCAAGCATACAACAATGCCCAATGTACAACCATAATTTGTTTTTCACCTGTTGAATGACACCAATTTGATAGTGAAGTTACAATTCGGTCTGTTACAAGAAGCCCCTTCTCCACCAAATAATTTGGATGACCTACACAATATTAACATGAGGGGAAGACACGATGAAAATTGGGTAACAAAACATGCTCACTAGATTAACATATGGAACAACAAACATGAGTTGACATTAGTGGGTCATCCAATGCCAGACCCATTATATCATACAAAAGAATACATGCAATGGTACATTGCCAATTCTATCATTTTTCTATTTGTACCTCAACTACTCGAAGATTCAAGAGCCCACCAATAACCAAGGACTAGTAACCACTTTTGAAATCAATACAACTTCCACACTATCGAGTATCGATCCTCAACATGTTTCCTTATCTCTGCAATATGCGTACGCTAGAACCAAATACAATTGATAGGGAAAATTCTTTTGCAACAACTTTAGAGGATATCTTCTAAAACTTATTTAGAGTAGATTTTTCAACTTCAGTTTCGGCACATGCTTACATGAATTCTCTTTACCAATCAAATTATGCTAACCAATTGGGTAGTTCCTCAATTGCATTCCAAAATCCGGGAATTCATGAAGAAGAAAATCCTCCATAAATTTCTCCTGAAATTCAAGAGCAACAACCACAATAACGAAATACAACACATAACAAATGTCATCCTCGTTGTGGAACTGAGCATCATTATGGAGATTAAAACTTTGTTAATATCATTATCAATGTTTGTATTTCTCAAGTTTATTTATTTTTTGTTTATGGTTGTATTTAACAATCTTTTTGTAGTACCGATTATATTTGTATTTATTAATTTTTTTAGTATATCATTATCAATGTTGGCTAATAACATATGTGATCATATTTGATATTTAATAATATTAAATATTTAATTTTATATTATTATTTATTATTTAATAATAATAATAATAATTTAATAATATTTAATATTAATACTAATAAATATAAATATAAATATATATATATATATACAATATAATAAAATTTATTATTTAATATAATAATTTTAATTTTAAAAAAAATTATATATTTAAATATATATATATATATATAAAATGTATTGAATTTTTTTATTACTAATTAATTAGATTAGGTAGTGTATTGGGTGGGCCTTAAGCCCATTGGATTAGAGAAGGGAGGGAATATTTAAAATCAGATTTTTCACTTATCCCTCTCATTTACAACTTTTCAGATTTCTCCTCTTAATCTCGCACATTAGAATTTGGGGTTTCTTCTCAATTATGCATCCTTTTGAGAATCCGACTACACCAAAGTGAATCTTTCTACTAGACGAACGAATTCTACTATTTAATTTTACAAGTAGGTGAGTTCTTTTAATCTCAATTCTTAGGATTCTTAAATTGGGGTTTTAATTTGGAGAAAATGGGTAATTAAGTTGTACTTTTACCATCTTTGATAATTAGTAGAATAATTAAGATATTTTGATGTGATTAAATAATTGATGTGACATTTGATATCTGGAAAACTTGTGGATATTCAAGTTTGCTAGAATTTGAGGTAAGGAAAGCTAATTATACTTTGAGTATTTCTAAGTTAAGGATGAATTAAATTGTGAGTAGATTTTGTATGAATTAATTGTGTACTTGTATTGTTGTTGATTAAACTGTTGAAATTATTTTATATTAGTGTTTGATTGAATTGAATTATACCTAATTGGAGTGAATGTGATTGAGTTAGAGTTGTGAATTAAGTTTAGTGGTAATTTCTTACACTGAACGTCGATTGTTTCGTTTAGAGAAGTATGGGCATTGTCAACCACCAAAGTTGTCACACATTTTTGCCCTTATCTAATCACCATCCATACATTTAGAGCTAATTTTTTTAACCAAAAGTATATAAATATACTTTGAGTAAAATTTATAGTACATTAAAAAGCCATGGTTTCTTTGTTTTCTTTTATGTTTGATACCATAATAGGAAAATTGTAGTTTAGGTTATGTGTCATCAGGGATTTCTCCTACAGGTGGTTGGGACAGGTTACAACATGAACAAAAGATTACTAGGTTAGATCTGCCATTAAGGTTGATACCATAATAGGTTATCTTCTGTTGGAACTTGGTTTTCATTGCTTCTCCAAACTGTTTATTATTTTTCTCTCTTTAATGCATTGCATTTGACTTCTCACATTATTCTGGGTTATCTTCCCAAATTGCTTTAACTAATTATCCAAATTTAGGTACTTTCCATGATACAGCATGCTTGTTGTCCTTTATGGTGTACTGATTTTGAAAAACTGTGTTTTCTTCTCAACTTGATCTTAAACCAAACTTTAAAGATCATATAATGGGGACCAAGATGTGGTGGTCCAATTCGTTGAAGGACTGTGATCCAACAATAATAATGGACTTATAATACTTATCCTATAACATGTTATAACAGTTCCTTCTTGTTTCAGTCATATTTACAAATTAAAAGATCTCAACTTTTTATCATATTATAAACCACCTTCCATTCAAAATGATTAATTTAGTAAAACATGATTAAATACCTAATAAAGAATAAAACTACTACTAAAATGTTAATTAAAATGTTAATTAACCTACTACAATAAAAAAGAGAAAAAAAATATCGAACTAGAATTGTGCTTGATGGAGGGAACTTGAAAAATGGAATGAACCTATTAAATGGGTTCTTCTTATAATCAGCTTAAAATGTAACATTTTACATGGATTATAATGAAAATCGATTTAAGTATAGGTGAACTATATTTGCAATCTCATTTTTTTATTAAAATTATTATTAAATAATTATTTTTTTAATAATAAAAAATGTTAAATGAACTTAATATTAAGTTCAAATAAATTATATAATATTATTTAAGAAAACCAATAAAAATTTTAAAAAGCGATAAAGAAATCAATAAAATACTTAATTACAAGAAGAAACGAGTTTACAAACAATTAACGACAAGTCTTCATTCAAAATTATTTTAACTTTTAAAAGAAAAAAATCGTTTTTATTTTGACAATATGTTAACTTGTTTTTGTTTATAGGTATTGTAGTTTATTTTTTAACTAATAAAACTATTATTTAGTCTTTGAAAAATTAAAACGTTGTGACATAGTTCCTAAAAAAATTAAAATAAATTCATTTGTTAAAATTTTATTCTTCAAATTTTATTATTTATTCTCATTTTAATTCTTAAAGTATATTAATATTATCATTTAAGGTATAAGTGTTGAGAAAATACTAGATTAATTAAAAATGAGATTTAATTATAGTAATATATGTGAGGAGTAAACCTCACATTCTGAACGATTTTGAGGGTAAATTAGACTTATAATTACTTTTTACATAATATCAGAGTCTGATTAACAAAATTGTTAGGCCTAATTTTGATTAACAGGTTGTTGGATCTAGATTGGTAATATATTATGATCCTTTTTACATAATTTGAAGAATCCTGTTGGTTAATAAAGTTGTTAATGAGCTGTTATGTAGAACTCTGGACCTAGATTGTGAGATTTCCTTTTTACATGATTTGAGAAGTCTTGTTGATTAACAAGATTGTTAATGGGTCACTATGTAAAACTCTAGACCTAGATTTTGAGATTTCCCCGACAATAAGACTTTTGATGTTTAAAAAAAATTATAAAACTTTTTTAATTTTATACTAAATTGAGTGACCAATTGCTCTTTCAGAATAATTTAGAATTTTCTTACTTAAATAAAAAATGTGATTATTTTTTATTTAAATTATATTTTTAATATCTAAAATTTGGAGTAAATACTTTTTAGTTTATTAAATAATAATTTCTATTATTTAAAAGACTATGATTTTTTAATTTTTAATTTTGAATTTAAAACAATAAAAAAATTAAAATATTATTTTATTATTTTGATATTTAAGAATTAAAGTAATATTATATTATTAATGTTAAGATTAAAATAAATATTTTTTTAAATTTAAAATACAAAAGTAGAATGATATTAAACTTAAGAACTAAAATTATAATTAAAATAAAAATGAAAAGTTAGAATTTTTTTTTTTACTTTCAATTTGTCCTATTTATTTAACACATTGTTCGATGATTAGATAATCGAGATATCGAGTGAGAATTTTTAGCTTATTGTAAGGATTAAAAATTTAGTTTAAATGAGATGAGGATTTTAAGTGGTGAAAGGGAAAGTTATTTAGTTATATTTTAAATATATGAATAAAGAATTAAACATTTCATACTTCATTATTTTAAATCAATTATCTTTCTAAAATTTTTTTCTTAGAAAAAAAATCTCTACACTTTCTAATCTTTCTTCTCCATCTTTCATCCTTTTTAAGATCTAAACATACCACTAGGAAGCTCTTGAAGAGTAGAATACTTTCCACCTATTCAAATCTTCATTTGGGGTAAATTTTTAGTGCTCTATTTTGCTTTCAGGGCTATGTTGGGGTTGTTGTTTTAAGGGTTCCTAAGTCTATGCAAGTGCCTCTTCTTAGTTCTACATGGCTCTATGCTACTGTGAACTCATAGTAATGTAGTTAATTTGATCATCAACCACCTTAGAACTCTTGGATTGTTGCTCAGTGGTGAATGCAGTGAACTATTTAGAAGAGCTACCTTAAGATAAGGGAAGCTAGTTTCGAAATCTATTTTTCATTAACCATAGGATAAAGAAATAATGTACTGTGAGAATGGTATATCTACGTTTGTTTTTGAACAAGCTGAGAAATGAGGGGTTTAAAATTTGGGAATTTTGGAATGTGTGCTGAATAAATTGTTGAAGTATCATTGTGATTTTGAAATTTTGAATATTGAAATTTGTTTGTTTTGTTGCTTGAACATGTGTGAATTTCAAAGTAGTATAATCTGAGATGGATGTAATATTGACATGTGAATTGAATCGACATTTGATTGAGTTGGTCATCTGATGAATGTGAGTGACACTGTGAAATCTTGTGGAGGAATTGTTTTCAGTTACTTTAGTCCATCATTTGTTGGAAAATGTATGATATAAATCACTTTGGAAATTGAAACAGCTATGTTGAACCCTAGGATAGGAGAAATTAAATTTTTTAGAACAACTTAATTCTGGTTTAATTATCTTTGTGTCTACATTTGATTTTGATTGGAAATGTAGATTGAATTATCTATTTTGATTACTTGTTAGTGAAATTTGTTGTGAGCTGTGAATGTGGACAACTTGAGTTGATAGGGACTTTGATAGTCTGGTTGAATTAATATTGGTTGATTTAATTAGTTTTGTGAATATGGATTTAACTAGGAACTGTGTAGAAGGACTACCTTGAGTTACTTGGTCCATTATTTATGAAAAAGAAAGGTATGACATAACCATTTTAGAGTAGTTGGGTGCGTAAAATGAGCAATTAGACCAAGGAAGTCAAGGATATTTCTTTTGCATAATTTTTGGTTATGCATAATCCGTTGAGCATATTTGTTCTATTTTAAGAATGATAATTTTGTTTAAACTTCAAGTATGATAGCATGTGTGATTGAGAATGATGACCATGAATATGAGCATGAGGCCGTGAAATTCTTATTGAGAAGAAGTAGATTTGTAAATGGGATGTGACATCTAGTAGCTTAGTGTGTATGAATCTAGAGATATGGTATAAGGTATCCAAACCTCAATATGGATCAAAGTCTTATAGACTGAGATCGCATGTGGTTAGAGGTCAATGGAGATTCTGTTAGTTGCTCTAAAAGGACGGTTAGATGGGACTACCTTGATGTGGTGCTGGTTATGAGTAGCGAGAGGATGACATTGAGGTGAAAAAGACTCTATTAGTCGGTCGTGATAAGACTTGTGGTCTTGTTTTTGATACATGGATGACGTTGAGGTGAAACAGACTCTGTTAGTTGGTCGTTATAAGACCCGTGGTCTATGTTTTGAGATACATCAGGTGTTAGACTTAGATATCCGAGATCCATACGATCTTTTGGAAGACGTCATTCTTGTTTGTGAATGTGAATTTACAATATTTTGCCTTAAATGATATGAATGTTTATTGATTTTGCATGTCCTTTCTATCACTAGCTTACCCTACTCTGTTGTGTTATATGTGTTTAATTGCTATGATCGTGTTCCTTACATGGGAGCAAATAACAGGTCAGGAGAGAAATCTTCATCTGTGAAGAAGTAGAAGTCATGATTTTTCTTGAAAGGATGTAAATAAGTAGTCTAGTAGGATGTTGATTTTGTTTTAAATTTTTGGGAACCATCTCAGTCATGTAATTAAAGTAGACTCAAAATTGTGCATTTTTATTTGAAATTATATAATTAAGATAGTACATCTTGGGTATGTTACGTTATGGTATCAAAACTGTTGAGTTCCTTAAAGTGACCTAGGGTATTGGGTTTGTCTCACCAGTTGAGTGTTATAGGTTGTGTCTTAGGTTGATTTGAGAGAAGGAGATTTGTTATGTTTTATTGTACAACTTTTTTGTATAGTTATTTGTTATGATTTGAAGAATTTGAGTATGTTATTCTAATTTAGCTTCTTCTCAAGTTTTTCTATGATATCTAAGTTAGCCCCCACAAAATATTTTCTTTCTTCTTTAGAGATAAGTCATTAGGTTATTTGAATTATTTTTTGTATTGTGTCATTTTCATATCAAGTAGGATGAGTGTTTAAAGGAAGAAAGTAAACTTGATAGAGTATTGAGGGTGCACACTCAAGACTCGGTCAAAGATTAATTTCTTTCTTAAACTGTTATAATTCTTATAGTTTAGTGAAATGTTTGTGTTTCTTTCATGGTAAAGAGCTTAAAATGTTACTTGAATTCTAGAGCAACACACTCATTTGGGCCAGATGTTTGTGTTGATGTGATGAATTTGATTGTGCAAGGGCTGCCCTTTGATATGTAGTTTATACACTAGCTTTTAGTAAGGTGAAAGCATCTTGAATTTGTGTCCAATGTCCAGTTAGAGTGGAGGGACACAGATTCAAGGTGAATCTAATTTGCTTACCTCTCCAAAACCTAGATGTGATTTTAGGGATCCAATCTTCCTTGAAATTTCTTATACTAGTTGCGCTATCCTAATTTTGTGAGGTGGTAGGAATATAAATGTAACCAAGATATATACCAAGAAGGATAAAAGGGATAATAGTTGTAGTCTTTGATAATCCTAATTGTGAAATGACATGGCATTTGTCATGTTATGTGTTGACTGATGTGGTGTTAAGAATATTAAATATTAGTATAATAACTTCTTATACTGATTTGTTTCTATACCTGCTATAGTCCTTGTAAGCATATGTTTTAGCAAAAGCAATGTCTTACGATGATGATATATTACTATGTTTTGAATTTGTAGTGCAATGCATAATGTCTATTAAAAGTGGTTATTCCCTTGAAGAATTATTGTCTAGAAAACTGAAGTTACAATAATTACTTAAAAAAAATAATCTTTTTTCCTCTAGGTGTAGTCATTTACATGAATCAAGTTATGTCATTTTGGTAAATTCAAAACCAAGTCTTTAGAAAAGACTATTAGTTTAGATTTTTCATTTTTAATGGTTTATTAAGAATTTTAGTCAATGTTATTTTGTCTTTAATTATTAGCTTATCCTCACATACTGTTTCGGCTCCCAACAATTTTCTCATCTCTACACAACCACAAAATATTGGACTCCTTACTTTCACCTATAGTTTTAAAAATTTACTAGAAGGAATTCTCAATATACTTTCAATTGAATGTGAAGATAAAGAAACAGATGCAATCAGATATGTGGACAAATTAGTATGGGCAATTTTTATTTAAACTAGAAATTTATTCAAATAAAAATTAGGACAAATCTTTTTCAAAATAAACATGAAACCAGCTTAATAAGTCTATAAAGACTTTTTATATATTACACTAATTTGGATAGTTCTGAGTGGCTTTCTAAGATTTAGAAAATGTCGAACTATACTTGGTTTTAAATGAGATAGTAATAAAGTTATCATTATGTGGGAACTATGTTGTTGCATCAAAAGACTATAAAGGAATTTTTGTCTTGGAATTTTGGTACTAAATGATAAATGAGTTATGACATTATCCTTTACCAAGCTATTTATGTACATGATTCAAATCAGAACCAACACCCTGATCATATTTTGAGCCATATTTCCTCTACATATTTTGTTTTTATTTCTATTTGGTCATGTTATAGCTTATCCACTATACATGTTCTTTTTTTTTTCTTCTAAAGGGAGATATTTTTGAGCTGTGTCTTGCTATATCAATCTGCTTTTATGTTTACTTATGTAATTTATCATGTTGTGTTTAAAGATTAATTTTGTTCAACCTTTTGAACTATATGTTAGTATTCTTTTGGAGCCTTGCAAGTTAAGTGATGGTTTGGATTGAACTGATATTGATCTAATGCTTTTGCATTGAAATATTGAATTTTTTTGTCTTAGAGGACATGATGACACTTTTGATTTCATTCTTGTTGGTGCTTTTGCGCTAACTTCCTACCTTTAAGGGTGAGTTCTCCAAGTGCTTATAATAACTACCTTCTGCTTTTATAATCTCAATCTTTAAGATCGAATCTCGTTCTCCATTTACTCAAGACATAAACATTGTGAGCATGAGTTTTCTTTTTAATTTGAGTTCTCATGTCACAAATTTGTTTTAGCTGAATATTTTATTTCTTTTTTTTTGTGGAATGTAATTTGTTTTATAAATGTGTAGGTTAGTATACTAGTGTGATTAGAAGGAAAAAAAAAACAGTTTGGACAGGGTTGCTGAAGTGCTGCACATATTGTAAAATGATCTTATGATTACCTAGTTTTTGATATATATTTATTTAAATGATGATATAGTAATATGTGTGCAAAAGATATTTTATTTTTACATAACTTAATTTGTTGTGTAAATAGTTTAAAGCTTATGTATTTCCTAATATATTTAATAACTTTGTTGTTTAAATTATAAAGTTATTGTTGCTTAGAGGTGAAGAAGAATGTTTTCTTCATTCACCCATACACATCCAAGATGCAAGTTTTTTTGTTTTGTATGCAACTTTATTGGATGCTTGAGCTGTTTTACAGTAGCATCCATGTGACTCTCATTATGGATGGAAATTATGAAAAATTGTACTTTGTTACCCATTATCATTAATTCCATTTTTTTTTCTAGCAACATTGCTTAGCTTCTCTAAACTAGTGTTAGGCTAATATACAATCATAACTTAATTTTGCTTATCATCCTCAAACCAGTGAGTAGTTTGAGAGGATTATCCAAACCCTTAAGGGTATGTTGAGACATGTATCTTGTATCACTAGGAAGTTGGGATAAAGTGTTACTATTGATGGAGTTCACCTACAAAAATAGTTATCATGCAAGTATTGGAATGACACCATTTGAGGTCTTGTATGGAAGAAAGTGTAGAGTTCTGTTCTACTGGTGTCAAGTTGGGGAATGAATTCTAATAGGAACTGAGTTGCTTCAACCAAACTATTGAGAAGGTAAGGTTGATTCAAGAAAGAATGAAGACCTCTTAGAGCTATTGAAAGTTCTATGCTGATCAGAGAAGACGACCTCTGAAGTTGATGCAAGTGAACACATAATCTTGAAAGTTACCTTGATCACTAGAGTGAGAAAAATCATCAAGTGAAAAAGCCAACTCCTTAATTCACTAGGCCAAATCAGATTTTGAGGTGAATTGGTCTATTATAGCTTATGAGTTAGCCCTGCCTTCCCCTTTGGCTAGGTTACCTAATGTCGAACCATTAGCCTAGTAAAAGTGATTTAGAATGTACGGATTCGTGAGTCAACATGAGAACTAGAGCATTAAAAAAAAACCTACCCCTATCTTTTATTGGTAAGAGCCATCTTTGTAAACGACACGAAAATTTTTGAAGTTTGGGAGATTGTAAGGGATTGAAAATTTAGTTTAAGTGAGATGAGGAATTTAAGTAGTGAAGGTGGAAGTTATTTAGTTATATTTTAAATATATGAATAATGAACTAAACATTTTACACTTTATTATTTCAAATCAACTATCTCTCTAAAACTCTTTCCTTAAAAAAAAATTTTGTCTTCTCTCTAACCTTTCTTCTCCATCTTTCATCAATTTCAAGATCTGAACATACCACTAGGAAGCTCTTGAAAAATAGAATACTTTGGACCTATTCAAATCTTCATTTGGGTAAGTTTTCAATGCTCTATTATGCTTTGAGGGCTATGTTGGGGTAACTATTTTAAGGGTTCTCAAGTCCATGCATATGCCTCTTCTCAGTTCTAGATGGCTCTATGCTACTGTGAACTCACAGTAATGCGGTTAATTTGTCATCAACCACCCTTTTGAACTCCTGGATTGTTGCTCTGTGATGGAGGTAGAAAACTATTTAGAAGAGTTACCTTAAGATAAGGGAAACTAGTTTTGAAATCTATTTTTCATTAACCATAGGATAAAGAAATAATGTACTATGAGATTGTATATCTAGGTTTGTTTTTGGACAAGTTGAGAAATGAGGGATTTAAAATTTGGGGATTTTGGATAAGAATTGTGTGCTGAATAAATTGTTGAAGTATCATTGTGATTTTGAAATTTTGAATATTGAAATTTGCTTGTTTTGTTGCTTGAACATGTGTGAATTTCAAAGTAGTATAATTTGAGATGGATGTAATATTAACATGTGAATTGAATGGACATTTGATTGAGTTGGTCATGTGATGAATGTGAGTGAAATTGTGAAATCTTGTGAAGGAACTGTTTTCAGTTACTTTAACTGTTGGAAAATGTATGATATAAATCACTTTGAAAATTGAAATAGCTATGTTCAACCTTAAGATAGGAGAAATTAAATTTTTTAGAACAACTTAATTCTGGTTTAATTATCTTTGTGTCTACATTTGATTTTGATTGGAAATGTAGATTGAATTATCTATTTTGATGACTTGTTAGTGAAATTTGTTGTGAGCTGTGAGTGTGGACAACTTGAGTTGATAGGGACTTTGATAGTCTAGTTGAATTCATATTGGTTGGTTTAATTAGTTTTGTGAATTTGGATTTAACTAGGAATTGTGTAGAACGATTACCTTGAGTTACTTGATCTATTATTTCTGAAAAAGAAAGGTATGACATGGACCATTTTACAGCACATTGGGTGCATAAAATGAAAAATTTGACCAAAGAAGTCAAGGATATTTCCTTTGCATAATTTCTTATTTTGCATAATCCACTAAGCGGATTTGTTCTATTTTGGGAATGATAATTCTATTTAAACTTCAAGTATGATAGCATGTGTGATTAAAAATGATGAACATGAAATTGGGCATGAGGCTGTGAAATTCTTATTGAAAAGAAGTGAATTTTGTAAATGGGATGTGGCATGTAGTAGCTTAGTGTGTATGAATCTAGGGATATAGTATAAGGTATCTAGACCTCAATGTGGATCAAAATCATATAAACTGAGACCACATGTGGTGAGAGATCGATGGAAGTTTTGTTAGTTGCTCTGAAAAGACAATTAGATAGAACTATCCTGATATGGTGTTGGCTATGAGTAACGAAGGGATAATACTGAGGTGAAACAGACTCAGTTAGTTAGTCGTGATAAGATTGGTGATGCTGTTTTTGATATATGGATGATGTTGAGGTGAAACAGACTTAGTTAGTTAGTCATTACAAAGCCTGTGGTCCATGTTTTGAGATACATAAAGTGTTAGCCTTAGATATCTGAGATCCATACGGTCTTCCAAAAGACATCATTCTTGTTTGTGAATGTGAATTTACAATGTATAAAGCCTTAGGTAAGCCTTAGGTAGGCCCTTATATTCAGTGATATGTTGTTCCTTAAATGATATGAATGTTTATTGATTTTGCATGTCTTTTATATCACTAGCTTACCCTATCCTATTGTGTTATGTGTGTTTAACTGCTATGATCGTGTTCCTTACACGGGATATCATGATTTTTCCTTAAAATGATGTAAATAAGTAGTCTAGTACTAGTAGGATGTTGATTTTGTTTTAATTTTTTTGGAACCATTTCGGTCTTGTAATTGCACTAGACTCAACTCTATGTTTCTGTTTGAAATTATATAATTAAGGTAGTATATTTCAAGTATGTTATACTTATTAATATGACATGATTAGTTCCAAAATAACTATCGATCAATATGTACATTTCAAAAACTTATATTTAAAATTTTTATTATAATATTTAAATATTTTAATAATAATAATAAAGTTAAAATATATTTATTGACATTATTTGTTTATTTTATAAATTTAATTTCTTTAATAAAAAAATTGTCGTTAAAATCTAAATTATATATATTTAATATCTTTTAATAAATTGAGTAATAAATTTTTAAAAATATATTTTTAGTAAAAATTTTAATTTTAAAATATTTTTAAAAATAAATTACATTAATTAATATTTAAATAATAAAATAATTTAATATTTAAGAAAATCATATTTAATTAATAAAATTATTGAATTAAGTAAATGATAATTATATTATTAATGTTATTTAATAATTTTGATCGGTAAATATAGTTATTTCTTAAGTTTTTACATATAAAATTGATTATATATATATATATATATATATAAATTAAACTTATATTTGAATCAGAATAGATAATTTTATTTCCCATTCTAACCTCTTTAATTCATTTTTTCTTTATTAGCTTAGGACATCCTAATCCAATAACCCATCCTATTCTTCCATTTTAATATGCTCAAAACTGATTGATGCTGAGTGAATAAGTAAACCTACACTTCACTATTTGTTTTTATTAACTTATATAGCTTCATATTAAAAATATGACAAATGTTAATAATCCCTTAAATACTAAACCAAAAGTATGACCCGTTCTTAGTTGTTTCTTAACACAAAAGAGAATTCTTGCAACATTCTCCAATTGGAGATATCTACCCTTTGTTTGACATGTAAATATGGTTCTTATGTAAGAACTAAAAAATGAAAAGAAAAAATCATTTGCATATACATCCAAAGAGAACCACTTCCTTAAAATTCTTACTCCACACAACTATTTTAGAAGGTAACTACAAATGTAGTCACTTGTCTTTCAAACTTACGATCATACCTCTTGTTTTTGCCAAATGAAAAGTCACAATAACATCTCTGTCACACAGTGCTTGGTTCTTGTGTAGCCACATAGAAGTTTCAAGAATGCATTTTAAATGATAGGCCTGAACCACTTAATTTTTCTTCAATAATTTTGGATAACTTTTCTATCATAGAAGGGGAAAAATGATTAACCCAATCCCCTATTTCTCCCTTTCTAAAAAATAACTTATTCTCAAACTTTTTGATTTCAAAGTTTATTGTTCCAGATTTGTTGACTTGAAGATCCTTCATCTCCTCAAAGCTACATAGCTTGGTTATGCTTTCAATCACTCCATTCCTTTCTTCCTCTTGAGTAAAAGGGCAGCCAAGAAATTCTGCAACTTTCTTCACATGAAAACTGACATCTTCTTTAAGATCCTCGTACTTCAAGAATAGAACATTGTTTGGTCTAGCTATGCTTTCATTCCAGTACCCTAACATATGACTCCACCATGGACCAAACTCAATTATCCCATTACAATACATTTCAAAAGCTTCCTCCAGGGTTAATGCAGATAAAGGCTCTACCTTGATTTGATTAAAGAAAGCCCATGCTGAAATGAAAGTGTCAAATGGGTTCCTAGAAATATAAATGATTCTGCAATTAGACTCTATGATTGACTTGGGTAGTGAAGGGAATGGAATGTGAGTACCAAAAAGTCTTGGTTCAGTCATGGTGGATAAGTGAAGAATCTGGTCATGGATATTACCTCTAAATGTATAAAGGGGAGGCACAAGTTCATGAGGATTAGAAGTAAGTAATGGATGGTTCTCTATGGAGGAGAATCTTTTGTGGTTGACAACAGCAAAAGTAAGGGCTTTCAACCAGGTAGTACCAGATTTTGGAAAGCTTGCAACAATAACATCACTTTCTTTTGCTTCAAAGTACTTCTGAAAAATGTTTCTTTCTCTAATGAGAGTTGATGGGCACCAAAATTCTTCAAATAGATAGACATAGGGAAATGACCAACCCCTCTCTTTACGGAGAGAGAGGATTAACTCATCTTCTTCATTTTCTTGTTTCCCACCACCTATTGAAGCCATTACTAGAAGGTGATTGTTAATTGCTACTAGTTGAAATTGTGCTATTTGATTCACTAGGAGATAGCTTTTATAACACCAATAGTGGTTGAAATTGAAGAAAGTAATTGAACATTGTTTTGACTAAAATGTTTCAGTCAACACCAACCCAGTATTATTATTGATTTCACTATTTAGCTTTTGGTAATATAATAACTATGCTATATTACATAATTATTACCATTTAATATTTTTTTATAAATAGATAATTATAATTAAAGGATTGACTTATATAATATAACAGAGATACAATATAAAAAATCTAACAATAAAGTCAAACTTGCTTTATTTATATTTTTATAATTTTTAATTTGTTTAGATTTTTTTTTAATCTTGTAATTAAAAATAAATAGTATTAGTATTATACAGTTTATTAGAAAGTAAAAGTTGAAAAAAGTTAATGGTGAGATCTTCACAATTGCAAATCTCAGGCTCTTTTTAATCCACTTGAAACAAAATCTCTATTTTTAAAAATAATATTTAAATTATTTTAAAATAATAAATTCATATTTTTATTGTAAATTTGTTTTTATCCTATTTAAATATAAAATAGTTAAGTGATTTTGATGTGAGTGAGTATTTTATATATTCAATTCAACTAAGATTAAAAGAGAAAAACAAATGTTATTGATTTTAAGTATTTATTAATTTTTTTCAAAAAAAGCTTGTTAATTAAAGGTATTTTAGAAAAAATAATTAATATATCATTGATTATAAAGGGATCCTACAAAAAAAAATCCTTTTAAAAAAAAAATCTTATAAATAACATAAAGAGGTATATTTCTAGATCAGTACAAAACTACCTTTTAATTAATATATATATATATATATATATATATATATATATATATATATATAAAATCTGAGGAAGTAAAAGTTTAGTAATTGTTATCAAACAATGATCAATTTAATTTTATCAAAAAACGGTCAAACCATTTTCATGTCATAAAATCAGATTTGATAAATTGGTTTTTAATATAAAATATTTTAAAATTTTAATAAATTTATTTTTTACTTTATATATTTTTGTTAAAAATATGACTATATATTAATTTAATAATAACTAATAAGAATAAAAATAAATTAAAAAATTAAAAAATTTAATAAAATAATTATTTTTTTATTTTATATATATATATATATATGTGAGTTTGAACAAAATATCTTATATAATAATAAAGATAAAATAAAATATTATATTAAACAATGATCGATCCATGTAATATCATTAATGGCTATTGAAAAAAATATCAATCTATTTAATGCTATTTAATAAGAACTGTTTAATATAATTATATGTTATTAAAAAAATATCAAATTATTTAATATTTTTTTATTAAATTAGAATTTCAATAATTTTCAATTGAAATCAGAATAATTGTTAAATATTTTAAAATTAAAATTCGAATAGTTTCAACGAAATATTTTAATTAAAAAAAATAAATTTAATTTCAAAATTTTAATCAAAATTTTTAATTTTTACCGAATTATAAATATAAATGTTAAAATTAATTTTCGCAACTTCAATCCGTGTTATAACTTGAAAATGTTATTTGATATAAATTTGAATAATATTCTACCTCGTTTATATAATTTTATATAATGAAGATATAAATTCATACTTATATAATTTTATATAATGAAGATGAATCTAATTTATTTTGATTTGAATGAGAATCAAATAATATTGATAGTTATGGAATAAAAGTTGATATTAAATAATATTATAGAATTTGAAATAATTAAAAATAGTAGTAAATGATAGTAAAATAAAAAGAGTTAAAGATAATTAAATTTTAGTTACTTATTCTAAATTTTTCATTCTATTATTTAATAATAACATAATAATAATTAATAAGAATATATAAAGAAAATAAAAATACAAATTAATTAAAATTATAAAATACCTTATATTATAAATTATTTTTCAAGTATATATTATAATATAAAATGGAGGAATATCATTTATGTAAATACGAAAATATAACTATATAAGTATAAGGTCTTCCTTACATATAAAGGATAGAAACTATTTATATTACAGTCCTCCAAAATAATTCACAATTCAAAATAACTAAGATTCTTACTACTAGTTTCCAAAGCATCTAAGGTGTGGGTACTCCTAGTTCCTACTCTGCCTCATAGATGGCTCCACTAAAGACCTGTTATCTGCTCCCGTGCAAGACACGATCATAGCAGTTCAAAACACAATGCATACAAAGGGGTAAGCTAGTGAAACTAAAATAAGACCATAATATTTATTTAAAACCATTAATCTAGAAACATACATAATTTCACACAAGTGTAAGGGCCTACCAAAGGCTTTATACCTTTAAACTCATAATCAAGACCAATCCTTCCGAAAGACAGTATGGATTTAGGATATCTAGGGCTAGCACCTGATGTGTACTCCAGGACCACGGGCCTAACCGACCGACCACTGAGTCTTTTTCACCCCAGGATCATCCACAAAACATCTCCACACCCATCACACATCAGGGTAGTCTCACCAACTATCTTAAAGACAATTGGTAAGACCTCCATCGACCTTCACCACATGACAATCTTAGTCTATGTGACCTAGAGAGTCATTAAGGTCTGGATACCGTATAACATATCCCTAAACCCATACACATTACTTTACCAACATCATACTCATTTATCAAACTAAGCTCCCCTCAATAGGAGCACCAAGGCCTCATGTCAACATAAGTATCATTATTTAATTTCACATCTCATCTCTATCTCATGCCTCAAAATACAAAAAATTCACTATATCATCAGCTTGATAAAAAATCAATTTCAAAATAAGAAAATCAAGTTCACATCCTCAGCAAATTCAGGTACAATTGGCCACAACAACCATTCAAATGCCCTTATTTTCAATTCTCACGGTTTACTCAATAGATTGTCTGAAGCCAACTTTATCCAATTTGCTACAGAATTCATCCTAATTTTCCCAACGACATAACAAATTTCATTCCAAATTCACAAGCACATAGTATAACACAAATCACATAATTGAACATAACATTACACTTGACAATTTCATAAATCATAAAACAACCCTCAAATATGGGCAAAGTGCAAATTCATTCATCAAATCAGAATTTCAAAATCTGACTCAAGGGAAAACATTCGAAAACAGTCACCAAAATCAGTTTCATTTCTAATTCCCCTAACACTATAAGGATTAACTGAATACTAGCTTCCCTTACCTGTTTTTAAAATCTAAAATATCTTTCTCCTTCCTACTAGACAGAGTTGCAGGTGCTCTAATTGACTTCTCAAGTACCTGATTCACAAACCAAACACATCTCTAAGAACCTAAGCTAGCATAGAGCTATATTGATGGAGGAAAGACCACATGCAAGCGGAACAAGACCCATATGCAAGGCAAAGCAGTTTGGGCGAAAATAGGAGTAGAATAAGGAAAATTTACCCAAATCAAGATTCTAGTCGGTTGGATGTGCTCTACTCTTCACAAGCTTCGATTTGATACCTTCGGATCTTGAAAAGGATGAGAAAGGAGGAAGATAGGTTAGAGAGAAGGTAGAGAGATTTGAGAGAAAAGGGTTTTAGAGAGATGCTGGATTTGAAATAATACAGGTTGAAGGGTTTGGTTCTTTTATTTATAATTCTTCTAAAACTTTATTAAACACCTTCACCCTTTCACCACTTAAACTCACTGTCTCACTTAGTCTAACTATTACTGGGTCCTTACAATCCCTCCAACTACAAAAATTTTCGTCCTCGAAAATGATCCTTACCATTCAAAAAGTTAGGGATAAGACTGCCTCATGTCATCCTCAAGTTCCCAAGTAGAATCATCAATCCTCACATTCAATACCACCTTGACTAGTTTTTTTTTTTTATTCTGCCTATAAGTTCCTTGATAGTTTTCTCCACAATTCTAACTTATGCAAATTCAAAAGAGAGATCCTCTCTAACTTCAACCTCTTTAGACTCTAAGATGTGGTTGGGTCCGATACACACTTTCTAAGATAGGACACTAGGATTTACATTAGGTAGGGCTAGCTCGTAAGCTAATATACCAATTCACCTCAAAATTTGATTTGGCCTAATGAATTTAGGAGTTAGTTTTTTTTTAGTTTGATGATTTTATTTTTCTCACTAATTATCAGGGTAACTTTCAGGAATATGGGTTCACTTGCCTCAACTCCAAAGGTAGTCTTCTCTGATCAGCATAGAACTTTAGATTACTCTGAGAGATCTTCATTCCTTCTTGGATCAACCTTATCTTCTTAATATTTTTAACTCAGATCCTATTAAAATTTCTTCCCCAACTTGACACCAATAGAGCAAAATTCTGCACTTTCTTACATACAAGGCCTCATATGGTGTCATTCTAATATTTACATGATAACTATTTTTGTAAGTGAACTCCACCAATAGTAACACTTTATCCAAACTTCCCAAGTGATGCAAAATATATGTCTCAACATACCCTCAAGGGTTTGGATAATCCTCTCAAGCTACTCACCGGTTTGAGGATGATAAGCAAACTTAAATTATGACGGTATATTAGCCCAACACTAGTCTAGAGAAGCTAAGCAAACAAAGTTGTTAGAAAAAAATAGAATTAATGATAATGGGTAACAAGGTACAATTTTTTTTTCATAATTTTCTCATCCACAATGAGAGTCACATGGATGCTATTGTAAAACAACTCAAGCATCCAATAAAGTTGCATACAAAACAAAAATTTGCATATTGGACATGCATGGGTGAAAGAAGAAAACATTCTTCTTTATTATTAAGCAACAATAACTTTATAATTTAAACAACAAAGTTATTAAATATATTAGAAAATACATAAGCTTTAAAATACTTTACATAACAGATTAAGTTAAGTACAAATAAAATATCTTATGCACACATATTACTATATCATCATTGAAATAAATAAATATATATAAAAAAAAAAGGTAAAACATAAGATCATTTTACAATATGTGTAGCACTTCAACAACTTTGTCCAAACTGTTTTTTTAAGAAAACTCATGCTCACAATGTTTATGTCTGGAGTAAATGAAGAACGAGATTCAGTGTAACAACCTTCTACCCCAAAACGTTTTCAATTAATAAATATAAATTGACAAAGGATAAAAGTAAAAAAATTCAAATATATTCATATTATAAAGAAGAATTATGAAAACAAGGAAATACAATTTCGAAATAAAACTCTTACTTTGAGTCATATTGCCTACTAGAACAACGACGGTAGACCGTGAATCGGTACACCCAGTGAGTTCCCAGGAAAGAGAGGTGGGTCACTAACGGACACTCTTAAATACCAAATCTTTCCTAGCCAGAACTTTTCTAGACATACACTCTCACACCACCACTGTATATCCAGTTACAATAATAAATCTTTCAAGATATAGAAAATTATTAGGCGTTGACATAGCCTTTATAAGTTCTTATTAACAAAAGATAATAAACTTTAAATATACTTCTTTAAAATAAATAATCTTCCTATTCCCCGACTTCCCACCTAATCAGAGCACTTACGAAATCAAGGCTTAGAAGACTTAGCTTTCTCATTCAGCTCTTCCTTGTCCTTATCACCGACATGTTCACCTATAAGAACATTTAACCCAAACAAAACACCAACCACACAAATAGAAGAGTGAGGAATATATCTCACATATGTTAGGTACATATAAGAAAAAATAGGTAGACTAATCACACACATCACACACACAAAAGGCATCACACACATCAATACACACTCAGTCACAAACTCAAATGCTTTAATGCTCTTATGCTCTTATCTCTAAATGCATGTGGTACCATCGCAACGCAAACACAAATGAGTAGTCCAGGAGGACATGGACCGGATCTAAGGACCCTATCAATCCACTCTCACTAGAACGAGTCTAACAGGAGCCAATCGGGATAGTATAGCCGGCCGTGGTGGCCCCTCATTTCAACTCTCAAATGAGGGGTTCCCTGCTCTAAAATCCCCAAGGTCAAGGTAGAAGACCATAAAGACCCTCCTTCATAGATCGCATCTACCCCCAACAAAAGTATGAATGAATGAATGAAATATGATCACACAAATGCAACACACAAATGCATAACACATCTCGAATGACCAAGCATAACTTGGATTTTAACGCTGCTAAGCCTCTGCTTAGACTTCACAAATGACCAAGAATAACTTGGATTTTCACACTGCTAAGCCATCGCTTAGACTTCTCAAAACACACCACAAACTCGCAAACAACGCAATAACTCATGAGTCTCTCAATACTCTACTGGAATTTTCACAATATCACATTTCACAATCTAATTACAATCACAATACATCACCAAATCACACATCACATAACTAAATAGTTTAATTATAACTTTTTATCACATTTCAACCAGTATCTCCAATTATATTTAAATGTTGTTGTAAAAGAAGAAAACTATGAGTAAGAAAAGTGGTACGTGGCGTTGTTATACCAGAATGCATCTTATAATAATTTATAAAAAGAACAATTTATAATAATTTATAAAAACATCAACTTTTATAAATATAGGATAATTCCCTCAAATTCATATTGAGGACTTATGGTTGCCTCAAAATAAACAATCCTATGAGGCTTAGGGATTGTCTCTCTACCCAAAATCCTCATATGCATCCCATATGCGAGACATTCCCCACTCCCCCTCTTACCTCGAATAAAAACGTCTTGTATGCTATGCTCCGCAATGTACTACGTGACGCCTCGAGAAGCTATGCTTCTAATTCCTCACGTATCGCCCCTAGTCGTCTCCTTTGAGACTTTTCCCAAAGGTTAGGAAAATTTGGAATGAAAAATAGAGAGAGTCTGACGCCTATTTATATAGGTAGAGTCGGGCTTTTGAAGATCAGATTTGATTAATAATATCTTTCCAAATATTAACAAAATTATCTTTTATCAATAATCTCACAATATCTTTAATATATTAATAATCTTCTGGTATATCTTTTATAATAATTTCATATATTTTAAAATACTAATAATCTGATAATATCATAATATCTGATAAAATATTAATAATTTCACAATATCTATTTATAACCATTAATCCAATATTTTATTTTAGAAAATATTTTATTTTATCTTGTAAACCCAATTATAATTATTTAACTAAATAATTAAGTTACAAATATATATATATATATATATATTTATTATACATTTTTTTTCTCAAAAATTGGGATGTTACATTCAGTCTTAAAAATTGAGATTGCAAAAGCATAAAGTAGTTATTATAATTACTTGGAGAGTCCACCCTTAAAGGTAGCAAGTTAGCTCAAAAACACCAACAAGAATGAAATTAAAAGTATTATCATGTCCTCTAAGACACAAAAGTCAATATTTCAATGCAAAAGTATTGGATCAATATCAGTTCAATTTAAACCATCACTTAACCTGCAAGGCTCCAAAAGAATACTAACCTATAATTCAAAAGGTAGAACCAATTTAACCTTTAAACACAACATGATAAGTTACATAAGTAAATAGAGAAGCAAATTGATCTAGTAAGCCATAATAGCTAAAAATATCTCCCTTTAGAAAAAAAAATATGGATAGTGGATAAGCCACAACACAAACAAATAGAAACAAAAACAAATTGTCTAGAAGAAATATGCCTCAAAATTTTATTAGGGAGTTGGTTCTGATTTGAATCATGCACATAAATAGCTTGGTAAAGGGAAATGTCATAATCCATTTATCATTTAGTACCAAAAATTTCAAAATAGCTAAAAAAAAATCCCTTTATATCTTTGTGATGCCGCAACATAGTTCCCACGTAAAAATATGATAACTTTGTTACTATCTCATATAAAATCAAATATAACTTAACATTTTCTAAATCTCATAAAGCCACTCAACACTATCCAAATCAGTGTAATATATAAAAATATATATAAACTTATTAAGCTAGTTGCATGTTTATTTTCAAAAAGATATGTCCTAGTTTCAATTTCAATAAATTTCTAATTTGAATAAAATTGTTCATACTGATTTTTTTTTCCACATCTCAGATTGTATTTGTTTGTTTTTTTTTTTATCTTCACATATAACTGAAAGTATATTATGAATTTCTGTTGTAAATTTTTAAAGCCACAAGTGAAAGTAGGGAGTCAAACATTTTGTGGTTGTATAGAACATATAAAATTCTTTGAAGTGATACAATAGATATGGTTTTAGTGACATGAGAAAACCATTGGAAGCCTAAAAGGTAAAAGCTGATCAAATAGAGGATAGGTTAATAATTAGAGATGGAATAACATTGACTAAAACTCTTAATGAAACCATTCAAAAGGACAAATATAAATTAATTTTTTTTTAAATGGTTTTAAACTTACCAAAATGACATAATTTGATTCATGTAAATGACCACACCTAGAGGAGAAAAATTTAGTTTTTTATTTTTAACTACTGATTATTGTAATTTCGATTTTCTGGACAAGAGTATTTTAAGGGAATAGCCACTTTTAATAAGACATTATGCATTTGCATTGCACTACAAACTCGTAACATAGTAATATATTATCATAAGACATTACTTTTGCTAAGACATATGCTTACGGGGACTACTACAGGTACAGAAACAAATCACTATAAAAAGTTATTATACTAATATTTAATATTCTTAACACCACATCAATCAAAACAACACATGACATGACAAATGTCATGTCATTTCACAATTAGGATTATTTAAGGCTACAATTATTATTATCTCTTTTATCCTTCTTGATGGATATCTTGATTACAATTATATTCCTACCACCTCACAAAACCAGGATTGCCCAACTAGTGTAAGAAATTTTAAGGAAGGTTGGATCCCTAAAAATACATCTAGGTTTTAGAGGGGTAATCAAATTAGATTCACCTTGAATTTGTGTCCCTCCACTCTAACTGGACATTGGACACAAACTCAAACTACTTTCACTCTACTAAAAGCTAGTGTAGAAACTACATATTAAAGGGCAACCCTTACACAACCAAATTCAGAACATCAACATAAAAATCTGACACAAGGGAGTGTGTCGCTCTAGAATTCAAGTAACACTTTAAACTCTTTACCATGAAAGAAATACAAACCTTTCACCAAACTACAAGAATTATAACAGTTTAAGAAAGAAACTAATTTTTGACCGAGTCTTGAGTGTGCACCCTCAAAACTCTATCAAGTTTACTTTCTTCCTTTAAACACTCATCCTACTTGATATAAAAACGACACAAAACAAAAACAATCCAAATAAGCCAATGACTTATCTCAAAAGAAGAAAAAAAACATTTTATGCATTCTAAGCTTTAACTTAGATATCATAGGAAAATTTGAGAAGAAGCTAAATTAGAATAACATACTCAAATTCTTCATATCATAACAAACAATTATACAAAACAGTTGCAATAAAACATAACAAATACCCTTCTCTCAAATCAACCTAAGACACAACCTATATCACTCAACTAGTAAGGCAAACCCAATACCCTAGGTCACTCTAAGGAACTCAACAGCTCTGATACCATTAAATGTAACATACCAAGAAATACAGAAATATAACTATATAAGTATAAGGTCTTCCTTACATATAAAGGATAGAAACTATTTATATTACAGTCCTCCAAAATAATTCACAATTCAAAATAACTAAGATTCTTACTACTAGTTTCCAAAGCATCTAAGGTGTGGGTACTCCTAGTTCCTACTCTGCCTCATAGATGGCTCCACTAAAGACCTGTTATCTGCTCCCGTGCAAGGCACGATCATAGCAGTTCAAAACACAATGCATACAAAGGGGTAAGCTAGTGAAAATAAAATAAGACCATAATATTTATTTAAAACCATTAATCTAGAAACATACATAATTTCACACAAGTGTAAGGGCTTACCAAAGGCTTTACACCTTTAAACTCACAATCAAGACCAACGCCTTCCGGAAGACAGTATGGATTTCAGATATCTAGGGCTAGCACCTGATGTGTACTCCAGGACCACGGGCCTAACCGGCCGACCACTGAGTCTTTTTCATCCCAAGATCATCCATAAAACATCTCCACACCCATCACACATCAGGGTAACCTCACCAACTATCTTAAAGACAATTGGTAAGACCTCCATCGACCTTCACCACATGACAATCTTAGTCTATGTGACCTAGAGAGTCATTAAGGTCTGGATAACCTATAACATATCCCTAAACCCATACACATTACTTTACCAACATCATACTCATTTATCAAACTAAGCTCCCCTCAATAGGAGCACCAAGGCCTCATGCCAACATAAGTATCATTATTTAATTTCACATCTCATCTCTATCTCATGCCTCAAAATACAAAAAATTCACTATATCATCAGCTTGACAAAAAATCACTCTCAAAATAAGAAAATCAGGTTCACATCCTCAGCGAATTCAGGTACAGTTGGCCATAACAACAACCATTCAAATGCCCTTATTTTCAATTCTCACGGTTTACTCAATAGATTGCCTGAAGCCAACTTTATCCAATTTGCTACAGAATTCATCCTAATTTTTCCAACGACATAACAAATTTCATTCCAAATTCACAAGCACATAGTATAACACAAATCACATAATTGAACATAACATTACACTTGACAATTTCATAAATCATAGACAGCCCTCAAATATGGGCAAAGTGCAAACTCATTCATCAAATCAGAATTTCAGAATCTGACTCAAGGAAAAACATTCGAAAACAGTCACCAAAATCAGTTTCATTTCTAATTCCCCTAACACTATAAGGATTAACTGAATACTAGCTTCCCTTACCTGTTTTTAGAATCTACAATATTTTTCTCCTTCCTACTAGACAGAGTTGCAGGTGCTCTAACTGACTTCTCAAGTACCTGATTCACAAACCAAACACATCTCTAAGAACCTAAGCTAGCATAGAGCTATATTGATGGAGGAAAGACCATATGCAAGCGGATCAAGACCCATATGCAGGGCAAAGCAGTTTGGGCGAAAATAGGAGTAGAACAAGGAAAATTTACCCAAATCAAGATTCCAATCGGTTGGATGTGCCCTACTCTTCACAAGCTTCGATTTGGTACCTTTGGATCTTGAAAAGGATGAGAAAGGAGGAAAATAGGTTAGAGAGAAGGTAGAGAGATTTGAGAGAAAAGGGTTTTAGAGAGATGCTAGATTTGAAATAATACAGGTTGAAGGGTTTGGTTCTTTTATTTATAATTCTTCTAAAACTTTATTAAACACCTTCACCCTTTCACCACTTAAACTCACTGTCTCACTTAGTCTAATTATTACTGGGTCCTTACAATTTAATTAAATTTAATATTTTTAATTTGTCATTGTTTCATATATATATATTACAAAATATAATAAATATTTTTAAGTTTATTAAAAGTGTATATTAACTTTTTAACGCGTTCTTTATCTTTTTATGTTTATTAATTTAAATCATATTTATTAAATTATTAATGTAATAATTTAATTAGAGAAGAAATTAAAATAATTTTGAATTTTAAAATATAATAAATACAAAGGAAAACTTTTTATAAAAAAAATTAATTTAATAGTTTAACGTTAACGGTCAAACAATTTAATAATACATTATCGGTTTCTTTTTATGTGATAATTTAAAAGAAATTTATTTACATGTTATTTTTAAATTTTAGATAATATTAATTATTTTATCATTTACAAAATTTTGAATATATATATATATATAAATATATTTTGTAAGGAGTTTAAGTTACTTTTAGACATACAGTAACTTAAGTGGTGAAAGGTAAAATTATTTAATAAAGTTTTAAAAAGATTATAAATAAAAAATTAAACCTTTGAATTTTTATTATTTTAAAACCAGTATCTCGTTAAAATTATTTCTCTTTAAATTTTCTATCTTCTTTTTAACCTTTCTCCTTCATCTTTCATCTTTTTCAAGATCTGAGAGTACCTAATTTAAGTTTGGACGAAGTAGAGCATTTCTAACCAATTGGAACTTTAATTTGAGTAAATTTTGATCACCTAAATCTCCTTTTATCCAAATTGTCACCGTGTTGCATGTGGGTCCAATCCCTTTGCATGTGGCTTGTTCTTCATCAATATTACTCTATGCTACCTTATGTTCTTAGTGATGTGTTTGGATTTTGAAATAGGTGCTTAGATCACTAGTTAGAGCACTTGAAGCTTTGCTCTATGGAGTGAAGTGCAAAAGTAGTTTTGAATCAAAATAGGTAAGGGAAGTAAGCCTTAAGTTAATCCTTATAATGTTAGGGGAATTAGAAATGAAACTAATTTTGGTGGCTGTTTTGGATGTTTTCCCTTGGGTTAGATTTTGAAATTTTGATTTGATGAATGAATGTGCACTTTGTCCAAATTTGAGAGTTGTTCTATGATTTATGAAATTGTCAAGTGTGATATTGTGTTCAATTATGTGATTTGTGTTACACTATGTGTTTGTTCTTCATCAATATTACTCTATGCTACCTTAGGTTCTTAGTGATGTGTTTGAATTTTGAAATAGGTGCTTAGATCACTAGTTAGAGCACTTGAAACTTTGCTCTATGAAGTGAAGTGCAAAAGTAGTTTTGAATCAAAATAGGTAAGGGAAGTAAGCCTTAAGTTAATCCTTATAATGTTAGGGGAATTAGAAATGAAACTAATTTTGGTGGCTGTTTTGGATGTTTTCCCTTGGGTCAGATTTTGAAATTTTGATTTCATGAATGAATGTGCACTTTGTCCAAATTTGAGAATTGTTCTATGATTTATGAAATTGTCAAGTGTGATATTGTGTTCAATTATGTGATTTGTGTTACATTATGTGCTTGTGAATTTGGAATGAAATATGTTATGTTATTGGGAAAATCAGCATGAATTCTACAGCAAATTTGGGTAAATTTGGTTTCAAGCAATCTATTGAGTAAACCGCGGAAATTAAAAACAAGGGTATTTGAATGGTTGTTGTTGTGGCCAGCTGTATCGGCTGTATTTGAATTTGTTGATAATGTCAACCTGATTTGTGTCGAGCTGATGGTATAGTGAATTTGTTGTGTTTTGAGGCATGAGATAGAGATGAGATGTGAAATTAAATAATGATATATATGTTGGTATGAGGCCTTGGTGCTCCTATTGAAGGAAGCTTGGTTTGATAGATGAATATGATTTTGGTAATGTAATGTGTATGAATTTAAGGATATGTTATAGGATATCCAGACTTTAATGATTTTCTAAGTCACATAGACTAAGATTGTCATGTGGTAAAGGTCGATGGAGGTCTTGTCAATTGTTTCTATGATAGTTGGTGAGACTACCCTAATGTGAGATGGGTGTGGTGATGTGTTGTGGATGATCCTGGGGTGAAAAAGACTCAGTGGTCGACTGGTTAAACTTGTGATCCTGGAGTACACAAAGTGTTAGTCTTAGATATCTGAAATCCATACAATCTTTCGGAAGGCCTCAGTCTTGATTGTGAATGTGTTTGAAATGTGTAAAGCCTTTGGTAGGTCCTTACACTTGTATGAAATTTTATGCTTACTATTGAATGATTTTATGAATTCTTTATGATTTATCTTGTTTCACTAGCTTGCTCTTTTCGTTCTCTTTTATGTGTTTGGAACCTGTTATGATTGTGTTCTTTACACGTGAGCAAATAACTGGCTAGGTGGTGATTCCTCTATGAAAAGGAAATGTATGTACAAAGTTTAGTATTATAATTTTAAATATTTGTACTTTTTTTTTTCTGGAAAATCAAAAAGGAAAAATGTAATAAAAGTAGTATTTATATTTTCCTACTTGATGCATGAACTGAATCTATTAGAATAAGTTGTTATTTTGGGTATGTTAGGTTAAATGGTATCAGAGCGTTAGTTCCTAGAGGATAACCATGGGTAGTGGGTCTGTTTTGCTAGGTCCTATGATGTGTGTTTTTTATCTTCTTTTTTGAGTTTGTTATTTCATTAGTTACAAGCTGCAACCAGTGTTATTAAATATCCGCCATGGCACCATCATGGCGGAAGGCGATGGCGAATCGAGTTTTGTATGGCAGTGCATGGCGGCCACTTTCCATGTTGTAGTGTTGCATCTCATGGCAGCCAAGGCGCAAATCGCAGCGTTTAAAGGAAAAAGAAAGAGTGGAGCAGCGGCGGTTAAAGGAGAATAGAAGCGGTGACGGCGGGAGAAAAGGGGAATGATGACAGCGGGAGAAAGAGGGGCGGCGTAGAATGAAGGCATCAGCAGTGAAGGAGATAGAAGTGGCGGCAGCTCTTCTTAAGATAGAAAGAAGATAACCAAAATTAAGTTAAAACTCTATTGGGCCACTTTTTTTTTTTAGTCCATTAATTAATTTTTTTTTGTCAGACTTTCTTTTTTTTAGTCAACCCATTGACCAAAAAAATGACTTCAACCCAACAACTCTTCTTCCTAACCCTAACCCTAGAATAACATAAAACATAAAAACTCTTCCCTTACCCTATCACAACTTGCCGTTGCTGCTGCCTGCTACTACTGCTGCCACCAGTATTGCCGCCGCCATCAGCACTCCCGCCGCTACTTCCGTCGTTGCTGTCGTCATTGTTTTCTATTGCTATCGCCATTATCGTTTCTTTTTTTTGCTGTTGTTGCCGTCTCCGTTTCCTTTTTTGCTGTCGTTGTTGCCACGGTTGCTTTTTCTATTGTTGTCGTTGTTGTTTTCGCTGTTTCATCGCCAGTGCCACCGTTGAAGCTGCTATTTTTGTTGTTCCGCCGACACTGCTAGTTTTGCTATTCTGCCGCCACTGCCGCCGCTGACACTACTATTTTTGCTATTTACCGCCATTTTTTCCGGTAATGATAACCGAAGGCAGTTCCAGAACTTCTACTAGGAATGATCTGGGTTGGAAATTATCCATTGGATGAATCCAACTTAAACACCACAGTTTGTAATTATTGTGGGAAAATCATGAAAGGAGGAGTTACTAGAGTTAAAGAACATTTAATGGCAAAGAAAGGAAATGTTACACCTAGCCTCAAAGCTCCAAAAGATGTAAGAGAAGAGCTTTGGAAATTATTTAAAGATAAGGCAGCTACCTCAGTAAATTCGGTAGATAATGTGGGTGATAATGAGAGTGAAGATGAAGTTGAATTTTCAACAGCTAGTAATGTTAAAGGGACAAAGAATCCTAGTAAAAAAGGACCAAGGGATATGTTTTGTAGGAATCCTGCTCTTGCATTAGAGAAGAGAAAAAAGAAAAAATTGAGACAAGTTAGTATAAAAGAGGCATATGACAAAAACTTGAAGGCATCGGTTCATCAATACATTGCTCATTTTTGGTACCAAGCAGGCTTGTCATTCAATCTTATTAAATTAAAGATCTTTCAAGATATGATTGATATTGTTGGAACTTATGGTCCAAATTTACCAGCTCCTAGCTATCATGAAATTAGAGTTCCACTCCTTAATAAAGAGATAAACTACAATAAAGGATTGTTGAAAGATCATAAATTGCAATGGGCCAAACATGATTGCTCTATTATGTCAGATGCATGGATTGATCAGAAGCAACAAACCTTGATTAATTTTTTGGTCAACTCTCTAGCAGGGACAATGTTTGTGAAGTCTATTAACGGTTCTAAATTTGTGAAGACGAGAGAAAAATTATTTGAAATGCTTGATACTCTTGTCGAAGAGATTGGAGAAGAGAATGTTGTTCAAGTGATCACAGATAATGGAAGCAATTATGTTTTAGCTGGTAAGATGTTGGAAGAGAAAAGGCTCAATCTGTATTGGACTCCTTGTGCTGCTCATTGTATAGACTTGATGTTGGAAGATATTGGAAAGTTTCCTTTAATAAAGAAGACAATTCAAAGGGGAATTAGTCTTGTTGACTTTATTTATAGTCATTCTAGTATCTTAAGTTTGATAAGACATTTCACAAACAAAAGGGAATTGGTAAGACATGCAATCACAAGATTTGTTACATCTTACTTATCACTAGAAAGACTTCAAGAGAAAGGAAATTTAAGAAAGATGTTTACCTCTGATGAATGGAGCAAAAACAAGTTGTCTAAGGATGCTAAGGGAAGGGAAGCTTCAAAAGTTGTCCCTATGCCTTCATTTTGGAATCATGTTGTGTTTACACTTAAAGTCATGGCTCCTCTTGTCCGTGTGCTTCGTCTTGTAGATGGAGAAAGAAAAGCAATCATGGGCTATATTTATGAAACAATGGAAAAAGGCAAAGAAACCATATGACGTCTTTCAATAATAATGAAAGTAAATACAATGATATATTTACAATCATTGATAATAGATGGACTTGCCAACTTCATCATCCATTACATGCAGCTGGCCACTTTTTGAACCCAGAGTTCTATTATTCTAACCTAGAAATAAAATATGATTTGGAGGTAACCAATGGGTTATATGCTTAGCATCAAGAGGTTAGTACAAGTAAAGATGTGCAACAAAAAATTTTAACTGAGTTGGTGATGATTTTACTATCGAATCAAGAAAGACCACACACAGCTCGTGGTGAGATATTTAAACACTTTTATATAAGTTGTTCAAAGTGTTTTTAATTGCTTTAATTTTTAAGTTATCTATTTGTTTTTATAGCTCAATGGTGGAAGAATTATGGTCACGCAACCCCAAACTTACAAAAGTTAGCAATCAAGATTTTAAGCTTGACATGTAGCTCATCAAGATGTGAACGCAATTGGAGCATGTTTAAGAAAGCAATAGTTATTGTTCATCACTTCATTATTAGGATTTCTACGAAGTATGAAGAAACTAATTATCATTTTACTTATCATTTTGCAGATTCATTCAAAAAAGAGAAATAGGCTTGACCATAAGAAATTGCATGATTTGGTTTACATCAAGTACAACCAACAACTTGCTCAGATATACAAAATTAGAGATGAAATTGATCCTATTGTACTCAATGACATCGATGAGTGGTTAGTCGGTCAAGTAGATGATGATAATGAAGAAGGGGGGAATGATTTAGTTTTTTATGATGATCTCACTCTTAATTGGGCAACTTTTTATGAAGCTTCAAGGGTTGGATTGCCAATAATTTGTACAAGGAAAAATACTAGCAAAAAAGGAAAGCAACCATCAGGTGGGATTGTAATTAGATCTTCTCAAGTTTCAAAGAAGAAAGGAGCAAGTTCAACTTTAACCCCAACAGAAAAGAAGGATAAACAAAAAATTCAAGTTGAGGATGAATTGGACTTTGATAGCTCTAATTCTGAGTCTGAAGACATTGAGGAATTATTTAACTTCAACAAATCTTTCTCTGAAAGGGAAGATGAAGAGGGATATGCCCCATTAGATAACAACATAGATGATAATTATGTAAGGATTGAGGAAGAATCTGATAATTAAAAATTTAAGGGCATTTATCTTTATATTTTGTTGTTATTTATGTCTTAAAACTTGAAGATATTGAATTAATGTTGAATTTCAGATACCTTTGTGCATTTTCTTTGATTTATATGTAGTTATTGTATTTTTTATATATATTTATTATTATTTATATTTGTCCGCAATGCTTCCGCCATAACCTGTTATAATATCCGATATATTTTCATAAAGAATATTTGACCTTCCGATATTTTCCGTTATCCGATATTGATAACATTGGCGGCAACATTTTGTGGTGTTTGTAATGTTGCATGACTGGCTGAGTAAGGGAAACTAGTTAGTTCTATGATTTTGTAAGGTTTTTGACTTGGTGGTTAAGTTGAGGATAAATTTGTTCTTGATTTGGTCATTCCATACTGTGAAGGTTTGAGATTTTAGGTACTGGTGTATAATTTTGGGAGCTTGTTGCATTGAAATGTTTCTTTGAATTAATTATGTTATGATGTTGAATTGAATGTTGATATGTTATAATGTGGAAATTGTAATGTGTGTGATGATTTGGCCTATTGATGTGTATGATATAATATGTGATAAGATTCCAAATTCAATGCAAACCTGTAGAACTGGAAACCTGGTTGTGGTGTGATGAACTAGAATGTGGTTGATTAAACCTTAAAGAGAGTATACCTTAAATCATTGGCTCTCAATTTATAAAAACAATTCCCAAAAGTGACGATTACAAACGGTTAGGACTTTTGAGTAGGGATGTGTTGGTGTTGGTGTTCAATTGGGGGTTAAATTAATTCTTTGGTTTCTATGATAATTGTTACTATGTAGAACTTAAATTGATTTTGTTGATGGAATTGATGTATTGGAATGTATGCTGAATTCTATGTGAATGAGTGCAAGTTAAATGAATTGGTTGTTTTATGTTTGATTTGGCTGATTGAAGGGAAAGATGCATGATGTGATTTCCGTTATTTTATGTGTGTTACCACTAACAGAAACACTGTTGAATGTTTCAACAGATGTTCAACTAACTATTGAGTTTCTTTTGTATTCTTCCCTAGAAGATTAATGTTTATGTATAGTTTTGTCCATTGTTTGGTTATTGAAAGGGACTTATTTTGGAAAGCCTTTTTGTCACTTAATCATTTTTGTCCAATGGTTTGTTGTCTCATAACTTTGAATTTCCTAACTCCTTCATCATTTTTTTTCTTTTGTTGGCTAAACTTTAACTTGGAATTTGTTTGGCTCATATATGTCATAATATACCTTGTAAATATATATATGCTTGAAGTTGTATATGTTGCATGACTATTTTCTTAGAGTCAAGGATCAATGTTATATCAGAATAAGCTTCTCAAGTTTAATAAATGCTGAATACCTATTGTCAAAACCTCATATTTTCTATTTTTTCCTCTTTATGGTATAGTTTTGGAAAGTAGGTGTAGATATAGGCTGCAATGCATAAAGGAAATCAAAATCCTATTATTTCTTTTACTTATTAATTGGAATTATATTTTGCTAAATAAATAATATTGTTCGTCCTTTGTTATGTGGAAATGTCATATTTGGTGATACTTTATTAAGAATAACAGTAGTGAAGAATTACGTGGCATAAAATCTATTAAATTTTTCAGTAATAAATTATGTAAGATTATAAAGATTTTTTTTACAAAACCAATTTGAGGTTTCTTTTTAACTAGGATGTTTATTTTTGGTTTTTCCCTATTATGTTTATTCATAATATGAATGTCTATTATTTTTCCTTTAAATATTGGGGATGTGAATTTTTGTGTACCAATTATGTTCTCTTTTTATCATATGAAATTATGAAACATTAGTCCATTAATGTGTCTCTCTGTTACGGATAGAGTATAATTAGATAGTCCATTAATCCTCCTAATTAAAATATGAACTATAGAATTTGATTGTATTTTTAATGTTAATAGTTGGGTGTGATTATTGAATTTAGTCCTTGTATAAATAGTTCTTTAAAGGGTGATTATGTTGTCCAAATTGTCTGTCAGTTACCAAACCTAATTTATAAGTGTATTAAAAGTCTAGCTGAAAGTACTTTTAATATTTTTACACCAATTACTTTTAGGAAGGACCTTTTTAAATGTACAACCCATTCTACACAAGATATTTCTTTCAAATATTTTCCTCTCAAGTAATATTTTATCAATAATTTAAATATGTACATGATATTTTAAAATAGATTACAATTTTATTAGATCTGACAATGTCTCTGGTGATTATATAATTATACTCCAATATTATTTATTTCTACACAATAGTTTTTTTGTTATTTTTTGTTTTGTTTATCTTGACAGAACTTTTTATAGCATAAATTTTACCGAAAATCTTCCATGGGATAATTGATTCTCTTAATTTAGATCATGACCATAATTTCTCACATTAATCTGAAATTGATTTGATTTTGTAATTATTTGCAAGAAAATGTTAAAGATGATATAATATACTTTTTAAGCATAAGAAAATATTACTTTTTTTATTCCTAATTATAAGATTCAATTTAGAAGTAGTTCCTTTTTATAAGATTATCAGTATCTACTTAATTAACCACTTTCTTTACCTCAATGAAATAGATAATTGGATTTTATAAATAGGAACAGGAGAAGTAATTTTAATTATGTCCTTATTGAGGACCAAATTATCAAATGTTAAGCAGGAAAAATCAAGATGATTAAGTACACTGCAATGGTTGGATTGAAAAATAATACATTCCTTAAAAATATTTTGAATGGTGCACAGATTTGCACTTGTGTTAATGATAAATTCAAAGTTTAAAGCTTTAGGTCTTTCTCCTTTCCTACATTATTTGTAGATGCTCCTTGTAGGGAGTATCTGGTGCTTATGAGGTGTTGACTTTCTCATTCTCAATTGTCCCTTCTGTATTTCTCTTATTTAGTCATTTAGGTGTTTGAATTATGAGAATGTCTGATGTGTGCATAAAGATTTATTTGTCATCATGTCCTTGTTGTGTATTGTCAAACTTTTCTGAGGTCTGATCCCTATTACTTGGAATATAGTTTGGAGATTGTTCTATATTTTTAATTGATTCAGGGTGGTAGCTCACTTGTGTTATCCCTATTTAGTGATAAACTGTACATTTGAGCCAGAGGAACTTGATTCCAAGTCATCTACTTGGTTGTTGTTCATCTTGAATTGATATAATAGAATTCAGTATTTTTGTGGTGTGTCTATTTCTCTTAAATGCCTAATTCACTCCTGATTTAGTATGGTATTAATATCTGTTCATAATTTTGACATTGATGTCTAAAAAAAATTATTGATTTTCTTGAAGTTGAAAGGTGGCAATGGATTTTGTCCATATAAAGAGAAATGCTTTCAAAGACAATAATTATGTTCTTATTAAGATGATACTTTTTTATCACATGATAAATGATTTAAATTAAAATGCAAGAGTCAAATTAGCTTTATTTAGCATTATTTGAATAAATTGTGCTACTTCTTTTGAATTTTCTTGGATTTCGCATTATGAATTAATGGTTCTCTCTTGAATCTACTCATCATAGATTTTTTTTTTATATATATATTGTCTACATAGTTTAGTTCTTTGGTTATAAATTGAGTTTATGTGAGTTAGAGTTAACTTGTTTGTACTTTTACTCTTGTACTACTTCGAACAATTTATTTACTTTCTTCTGTTGAGATAAAGTAGGGATGATTCTGTTATAGGTTCTCCTGTTACTGAAAGATAACCTTATTTATGTGTTTAGGTTTAGTTGTTAGATTTCTGACTCCTAAGCCAATGTATGATGTTGAAATGAAACTCAAGAGTGTGGAGCTGATATGGGTATTGGTGTATTAATAATAACATAAGTTTTAGAGTAAGAATGATACTATATGTGCCAGGAGTAGCAATAGTGCTTGGATTTTGTGTTAAATATAAACAATTGGGGCATGATTGATTTGTCAAAGGAAATCAAATAGGGTCTATTGAAGCTGATTTTTGTGATCTCCCTAATATGAACCTTGGTCGTCAAAATAGAATGTTGACTTATAAAATTACACTATTTTAGGATTTTGCATGTCTGGTTGAGTTTGTATACTAGCAAATTTGATGAATGACTACATAGAATTATAGACTCGGTAGTAGAATAATAGAGTTTTTCTTTTTTTTGCTTGGTGAGTCCTGTTCCAAAAAGTTTCCTTTTTCTTCAATTTCGGTTTTTTGCAACCCAAGTCCATAAACCAAGTCTCACTAACCTTAACTATATGAGAATCAAGAAGTAGCAACTAAGTGAAATGAGAAACGCAACCACTACTTGCCTTCATATTCAATATCTTATAACCCTTCCCCCGAGGATGACTCTTATCCTCACTTTATTGCTGGTAAAGATCATTTTTTAGTACGAAAGTTTTTGTAGTTAGAGGGATTGTAAGGACCCAGTGTGAGTTAGTTCTAGAGAGGCAGTGAGTTAAGTGGTGAAGGGTGAAATTGTTTAGTAAAGTTTGAAAAAGGACAATAAATAGAAAACTAAACCTTTCAACCTTCATTATTTCAAAACCACTATCTCTCTAAAACTTCTTTCTCTCTAAACCCTCTACCTTCTCTCTAACATTTCTCCTTCATCCTTCATCCTCAAGATCTGAGAGGACTTAATTGAAACTTGCAAGAAGTAGATAATTTCTAACTGATTGAAACTTTGATTTGAGTAAGTTTTCCTCGCATAAATCTCCTTCTACCCTAACTACCACCGTGTTGCATGTGGGTCCAACCCCTTTCCATGTGGCTTGTTCTTCATCAATATTACTCTATGCTACTTAGGTTCTTAGTGATGTGTTTGGATTTTAAAACAGGTACTTAAATCACTAGTTAGAGCACTTGAAACTTTCTTTTGTGGAGTGGAGTGCAAAGGCAATTTTGAATCAAAATAGGTAAGGGAAGCTAGCCTTAAGTTAATCCTTATAGTGTTAGGGGAATTAGAAATGAAACTGATTTTGGTGGCTGATTTTGGATGTTTTCCCTTGGGTCAGATTCTGAAATTTTGATTTGATGAATGAATATGCACTTTGCCCAAATTTGAGAGTTATTCTATGATTTATGAAATTGTCAAGTGTGATGTTGTGTTCAATTATGTAATTTGTGTTACACTATGTGCTTGTGAATTTGGAATTAAATATATTATGTTGTTGGAAAAATCAAAATGAATTCTACAGCAAATTTGGGTAAAATTGGTTTTAGGAAATCTATTGAGTAAATCATGGGAATTGAAAACAAGGGCATTTCAATGGTTGTTGTTGTGGCCAGCTGTATCTGAATTTATTGATGATGTGAACCTGATTTTCTAATTTTGAGATTGATTTGTGCCGAGATGATGGTATAGTGAATTTGTTTTTGTTTTGAAGTATGAGATAGAGATGAGATGTGAAATTAAATAATGATATTTATGTTGGCATGAGGCCTTGGTGCTCTTATTGAGGGGAGCTTGGTTTGATAAATGAGTATGATTTTGGTAATGTAGTGTATATAGATTTTGGTAATAACAAATTTGAATTTGAGGAAATAGAAAATCAATCTTTTTCATATTGAAAATCCACAGAGGATTTTACATATATAAAGATTAAACAGAATGTATATTAGTCATTCCCAGTTTGGAGAAAATAGATTTAAATGGTGCAAACGTCAAAGGTTTTGTATAGATGTCAGTCAATTGTTGTATTGAAGGAATACGAAGAATATGAATAAAACCTTGGTGGAGCTTTTCTCGAACAATATGACAATCTAAATCGATATGTTTTGTACACTCATGAAAGTTGGGATTATGAGCAATATGAATTGCGGAACAATTGTTGCACAAAAGAGTGATATAGGACAGGGTTCAATGGCTTGCAAATTTTGTAATAGATAAGAGAGCCATTGTATTTCACACACTATTGCTGCGAGTGCACGATATTTCACATGAGGATCTTGTTGTAGTAATGTGTTTCTTGGATCGCCATGAGATTAAAGTGGAACCAATGTATAAACAATACCCTGTAATTGATTTTCTTGAATTAATGCAACCGACCCAATCAAAGTCATTGTATGTTGTGAGCTTGTGAGTGTTTGATGATGGATAGAAAAGACCACACCCAGGTGAGCTTTTTGATATAACGAAGAATTCTGTGAGCAGCTGCTTGATGTCGGTCTGTGGGAGCAGATAAGAATTGACTAAGTTTATTCACTGCAAAAGATATGTCTGGTCTTGTAGTGGTAAGATAAAGGATTTGTCCTATCAATTTTCTGTAGGAGCTAATATGTGAGAGTGGTTCCCCAATATTAACTCCCAACTTAATTGAACTATCCATAGGTGTTGCTGTTGGCTTACAACCGAGAAGTCCAAAGTCTAATAGAAGTTCTAAGGCATACTTGCGTTGGTTAACCACTATGCCTTTGGAGGATCGTGCAATTTCTAATTCCAATAAGAACTTAGCATCTCCAAAATCCTTAATGCAAAACTATGCATGAAGAGATTGTTTAACTTTATTTATCTCAAAAATGTCATTTCCTACTAATAACACATCATCAACATATATTAGTAAAATTGTGAGAGATTTCTCTATCTTCTTGATATAGTATTGTAAGGGATTAACTTGACTTTGAGAGTAACCAAGAACTTGTAGAGCACGTGAGATAGTATTGAACCACTGCCGACTTGTAGGGGTGTTCACGGTGCGATTTGGTTCGGTTTGAAATAAAAAAAAATCCGAACCAAACCAAACCAATTTTAGCGGTTTGGTTTGGATCGGTTTTTGCGGTTTTTTTTTTAATTTTTAATTTTATTTATCTCAAAAATGTCATTTACTACTAATAACACATCATCAACAAATATTAGAAAAATTGTGNAATTGACTATTTTTATCTTTTTAAATAGTAAACTAATAAAATTATATCATTGACTAGATTTCATATGGTTAGATAAAGGATTGAAAACAAAAAATGATAATATTATTATTTAATTTTTTGCACACTTTTGCTCAATTATATTTTATAATTATTTTTTGTATTTTTAGTACCAATTTTTATCAATATATTTGTCATTACCGATTAAAAAAAAACATGAAATAGAAGAAATGTATCTTTTTAAACATCAAATCATATATTGTTTTAATTTAATATCAACAAAATAACAATATAATATTTGACAAAACCACTAACAAAAATACACAAAAAAATCCAAGTAGATCAAT